>JANJGN010000002.1:2392511-2680011 GCA_026770705.1 Isurus oxyrinchus | reverse complement strand
TCTGTGCATGATTGTCTATATTTCTGTCTCTGTGTGTGTTTCTCTATGTATTTCTGTGTATGATTGTCTATATTTTTCTCTGTGTGTGTGTTTGTGTGTGTCTGTGTGTGTGTCTGTGTGTGCCTATGTATTTCTGTGCATGATTGTGTATATTTCTGTGTGTGTGTGTGAGTGTGTATCTGTGTGTGTCTATGTATTTCTGTGCATGATTGTATATATTTCTGTGTGTGTTTGTGTGTGTGTGTGCGTGTCTATGTAATTCTGTGTATGATTTTATATATTTCTCTGTCAGTGTGTGTGTGTGTCTATGTATTTCTGTGTATGATTGTGCATATTTCTCTTGGTGTATGTGTGTGTGGGGGTGTATGTATTTCTGTGTATGATTGTCTGTATTTGCTTGTGTGTTTATTTGTGTCTGTGTATTTCTGGGCATGACTGTCGATACTTCTGTGTGTGTGTGTGTGTGTGTGTGGTGTGTGTGTGTGTGTGTGTGTGTGTGTGTGTGTGTGTGTGTGTGTGTGTGTGTGTGTGTGTGTGTGTGTGTGTGTGTGTGTGTGTGTGTACTTTTGTGCATGATTGTCTATATTTCTGTGTGTGTGTGCGTCTAAGTACTTCTGTTCATGATTGTCTATAATTCTCTCTATGTGTGTTTGTATGTGTGTGTGTGAGTGTCTATGTACTTCTGTGCATAATTGTTTAAATTTCCGTGTGTGTGTGTTTGTGTGAGTCTGTGTGTGCCTATGTATTTCTGTGCATGATTGTGTATATTTCTGTGTGTGTGTGTGTGTGTGTGTGTGTGTGTGTGTGAGTGTGTCTTTGTGTTTCTGTGCATGATTGTGTATATTTCTGTGTTTGTGTGTTTGTGTGTCTGTGTGTGCCTATTTATTTCTGTGCATGATTGTGTATATTTCTGTGTGTGTGTGTGTGTGTGTGTGTGTGTGTGTGTGTGCGTGTGTGTGTCTGTGTGTGTCTTTGTATTTCTGTGCATGATTGTGTATATTTCTGTGTGTGTGTGTGTGTGTGTGTGTGTGTGTGTGTGTGAGTGTGTCTTTGTGTTTCTGTGCATGATTGTGTATATTTCTGTGTTTGTGTGTTTGTGTGTCTGTGTGTGCCTATGTATTTCTGTGCATGATTGTGTATATTTCTGTGTGTGTGTGTGTGTGTGTGTGTGTGTGTGTGAGTGTGTCTTTGTGTTTCTGTGCATGATTGTGTATATTTCTGTGTTTGTGTGTTTGTGTGTCTGTGTGTGCCTATGTATTTCTGTGCATGATTGTGTATATTTCTGTGTGTGTGTGTGTGTGTGTGTGTGCGTGTGTGTGTGTCTGTGTGTGTCTTTGTATTTCTGTGCATGATTGTGTATACTTCTGTGTTTGTGTGTTTGTGTGTGTGTGTGTGTGTCTATGTAATTCTGTGTATGATTTTATATGTTTCTTTGTCTTTGTGTGTGTGTCTATTTATTTCTGTGTATGATTGTGCATATTTCTCTTGGTGTATGTTTGTTTGGGGGTGTATGTATTTCTGTGTATGATTGTCTGTATTTGCTTGTGTGTTTGTTTGTGTCTGTGTGTGTGTGTTTATGTATTTCTGGGCATGACTGTCTATACTTCTGTGTGTGTGTGTGTGTGTGTGTGTGTGTGTGTGTTTATGTATTTCTGGGCATGATTGCCTATTTTTCTCTGTGTGTGTGTTTGTGTGTTTGTCTACGTATTTCTGTACATGATTGTCTATATTTCTGTGTGTGTCTATGTATTTCTGTGTATGATTGTCTATATTTGTGTGTGTGTGTGTCTGTGTACTTCTGTGCATGATTGTCTATATTTCTCTGTGTGCGTGTTTGTATATGTATGTGTGTGAGTGTCTATGTACTTCTGTTCATGATTGTCTATATTACTCTGTGTGTGCATCCATGAACCTCTGTGCATAATTGTCTATATTTCTGTGTGTGTGTGTCCATGTATTGCTGTGCATGATTGTCTATATTTCTGTGTGTGTGTGTGTGTGTGTGTGTGTGTGTGTGTGTGTGTGTGTGTCTATGTATTTCTGTGCATGATTGTCTATATTTCTGTGCGTGTGTGTGTGTGTCTATGTATTTCTGTGCATGATTGTCTATATTTCTCTCTGTATGTGTTTGATGTGTTTATGCATTTCTGTGCACGTTTGTGCATATTTCTGTGTGTGTCTATGTATTTCTGTGCTTGATTGTGAATATTTCTGTGTGTGAGTGTCTGTGATTGTCTATATTTCTGTGTGTGTGTGTGTCCATGTATTGCTGTGCATGAATGTCTATATATCTGGGCGTGTGCGTGTGTTTCTATGTATTTCTGTGCATGATTGTCTTTATTTCTCTGTGTATGTATGTGTGTGTTTATCCATTTCTGTGCAAGTTTGTGCATATTTCTGTGCTTGATTGTGTATATTTCTGTGTGTGTGTGTGTGTGTGTGTGTGTGTGTGTGTGTGTTTGTCTACGTATTTCTGTGCATGATTGTCTATATTTCTGTGTGTGTGTGTGTGTGTGTGTGTGTGTGTGTCTGTGTCTATGTATTTCTGTGCATGATTGTGTATATTTCCCTGTGTGTGTATGTTTGTGTGTTTGTCTACGTATTTCTTTGCATTATTGTCTATATTTCTGTGTGTGTGTGAGTCTATGTATTTCTGTGTGTGTGAGTCTATGTATTTCAGTGTATGGTTGTCAATATTTCTGTCTGTGTCTGTGTGTATGTGTGTGTGTGTCTATGTACTTCTGCGCATGATTGTCTATATTTCTGTCTGGGTGTGTGTGTCTGTATCTCTATGTACTTCTGCACATGATTGTTTATATTTCTGTGTGTGTGTGTGTGTGTGTCTATGTATTTCTGTGCATGATTGTCTATATTTCTCTGAGTGTGTGTGTGTGTGTGTGTCTGTATTTCTGTGCATGGTTGTCTATATTTCTGTGTGTATGAGTGTGTGTGTGTCTATGTATTTCTGTGCATGATTGTCTATATTTCTGTGTGTGTGAGTGTCTGTGTGTCTATTTTTTTCAGTGTATGGTTGTCTATATTTCTGTGTTTGTGAGTGTGTGTGTGTCTATATACTTCTGTGCATGATTTTCTATATTTCTGTGTGTGTGTATGTGTGTGTGTGTGTCTCTATGTACTTCTGCACATGATTATCTATATTTCTGTGTGTGTGTGTGTGTGTGTGTGTGTTTGTGTGTGTGTGTGTCTATGTATTTCTGTGCCTGATTGTCTATTTTTCTGTTTGTGTGTGTGTGTGTGTCTATGTATTTCTGTGCATGATTGTCTATATTTCTGTGTGTCTGTGTGTGTGTGTGTGTGTCTGTGTACTTCTGTGCATGTTTGTCTATATTTCTGTGTGTGTGTTTGTATGTGTGTGAGTGTCTATGTACTTCTGTTCATGATTGTCAATATTACTCTGTGTGTGTATCTATGTACTTCTGTGCATAATTGTCTATATTTCTGTGTG
Organism: Isurus oxyrinchus; assembly: GCA_026770705.1. Classification (NCBI taxonomy): domain Eukaryota; kingdom Metazoa; phylum Chordata; class Chondrichthyes; order Lamniformes; family Lamnidae; genus Isurus; species Isurus oxyrinchus. The sequence goes on along the minus strand of JANJGN010000002.1, from coordinate 2,676,545 downwards.
TGTGTGTGTGTGTGTGTGTGTGTGTGAGTCTATGTATTGCTGTGCATGATTGTCTATATTTCTGTGTATGTGTGTGTCTATATTTTATGTGCATGATTGTTCATATTTCTGTGTCTGTGTGTGTGTATATATTTCTGTGCATGATTGTCTATATTTCTGTGTGTGTGTGTGTGTCTGTGTCTGTGTGTCTATGTATTTCTGTGCATGATTGTCTATATTTCTGTGTGTGTGTGTGTGTCTATGTATTTCTGTGCATCATTGTCTATATTTCTGTGTGAGTGTGTGTATGTGTGTCTATGTATTTCTGTGCATGATTGTCTATGTTTCTCTGTGTGTGTGTGTGTGTGTGTGTGTGTGTGTGTCTATGTATATCTGTGCATCATTGTCTATATTTCTGTGTGTATGTGTGTGTGTGTGTGTGTGTATGTGTCTTTGTTTCTGTATGTATGTTTGTGTGTGTGTCTCTTTCCATTTCTGTGCATCATTGTCTATATTTCTGTGTGTATTTGTGTGTGTTTGTCTATGTATTTCTGTGCATCTTTGTCTATATTTCTGTGTGAGTGTGTGTATGTGTGTATGTGTCTGTATTTCTGTGCATGATTGTCTATATTTCTGTGCGTGTGTCTGTGAATAAGTATTTCTGTATATGATTGTGTATATTTTTCTGTGTGTGTGTGTGTGTGTGTGTGTGTCTATGTATATCTGTGCATGATTGTGTATATTTCTGTGTGTGTGTGTGTGTTTGTCTGTGTGCGTGTATATGTATTTCCGTGCATGATTGTCTGTATTTCTGTGTGTGGGTGTGTGTTTGTGTATATCTGTGCATGAATGTCTATATTTCTGTGTGTGTATGTTTGTGTGTCTATGTATTTCTGGAAAGGATTGTGTATATTTCTGTGTGTGTGTGTGTGTCTATGTATTTCTGTGCATGTTTGTCTATATTTCTGTGTGTGTGTTTGTGTGTGTGTGTGTTTCTATGTATTTCCGTGCATAATTCTCTATATTTCTGTGTGTGTGTGTGTGTGTGTGTGTGTGTGTGTGTGTGTGTCTGTATTTCTATGCATGATTGTGTATATTCCTGTATGTGTCTGTGTGTGTGTGTGTGTGTGTGTGTGTGTGTGTGTGTGTGTGTGTGTATGTATTTCTGTGAATGATTGTGTATATTTCTGTGTGTGTGTGTGTGTGTGTATGTATTTCAGCGCATGATTGTGTATATTTCTTCGTGTGTGCATGTGTGTGTGTGTATGTATGTATTTCTGTGAATGATTGTCTATATTTCTCTGTGTGTGTGTGTGTGTGTGTGTCTGTGTATTTCTGTGCATGATTGTTTATATTTCCATGTGTGTGTATGTGTGTGTGTGTGTGTTTTGATATTTCTGTGCATGATTGTATATATTCCTGTCTGTGTGTGTATGTGTGTCTATGCATTTTGTGCATGATTGTGAAAATTTCTGTGTGTGTGTGTGTGTGTGTGTGTGTGTGTGTGTATGTGTGTGTGTCTATGTATTACTGTGCATGATTTTCTATATTCCTGAGTGTGTGTTTGTGTGTGTGTCTATATTTCTGTGCATGATTGTCTATATATCTGTTTGTGTGTGTGTCTATGTGTTTCTGTGCATGATTGTCTATATTTCTCTGTGTGTGTGTGTGTTTGTGTGTTTGTGTGTCTATGTATTTCTGTGAATGATTGTCTATATTTCTGTCTGTGTGTGTATACTTGTCTATGTGCGTGTCTGTGTGTGTGAGTGTGTGTGTATCTGTGTATTTCTGTGCATGATTGTGTGTAATTTTCTGTGTGTGTCTTTGTATTTCCATGACTGATTGTGTTTATTTCTGTGTGTGTGTGTGTGTGTGTGTGTGTGTGTATATATTTCTGTGCATGATTGTCTATATTTCTGTGTGTGTGTGTGTGTGTGTGTGTGTGTGTGTGTGTCTATGTATTTCTGTGCATGATTGTCTATATTTCTCTGTGTGTGTGTGTGTGTGTGTCTATGTATTTCTGTGCATGATTTTCTATATTTCTGTGTGTGTGTGTGTGTATGTCTATGTATTTCTGTGCATGATTGACTATATTTCTGCGTGTGTGTGTATGTGTGTGTGTCTATGTATTACTGTGCTTGATTTTCTATATTCCTGAGTGTGTGTTTGTGTGTGTCTATATTTCTGTGCATGATTGTCTATGTATCTGTTTGTGTGTGTGTCTATGTGTTTCTGTGCATGATTGTCTATATTTCTCTGTGTGTGTGTGTATGTGTGTGTGTCCATGTATTATTGTGCATGATTTTCTATATTCCTGAGTGTGTGTTTGTGTGTGTGTCTATGTGTTTCTGTGCATGATTGTCTATATTTCTCTGTCTGTGTGTGTTTGTATGTTTGTGTGTCTATGTATTTCTGTGATTGATTGTCTATATTTCTGTCTGTGTGTGTATACTTGTCTATGTGTGTGTCTGTGTGTGTGTGTGTGTGTATCTGTGTATTTCTGTGCATGATTGTGTATAATTTTCTGTGTGTGTGTGTCTTTGTATTTCCATGAATGATTGTGTTTATTTCTGTGTGTGTGTGTGTGTGTGTGTGTGTGTGTGTGTGTGTGTGTGTGTGTGTGTGTAAGTGTCTATGTACTTCAATTCATGATTGTGTATATTTCTGTGTGTGTGTGTGTATATATTTCTGTGCATGATTGTCTATATTTCTGTGTTTGTGTGTGTGTGTGTGTGTGTGTGTGTGTGTCTATGTATTTCTGTGAATGATTGTGTATATTTCTCAGTGTGTGTGTGTGTGTATGTATTTCAGCGCATGATTGTGTATATTTCTTCGTGTGTGCATGTGTGTGTGTGTATGTATGTATTTCTGTGAATGATTGTCTATATTTCTCTGAGTGTGTGTGTGTCTATGTATTTCTGTGCATGATTGTCTATATTTCCGTGTGTGTGTGTGTGTGTGTGTGTGTGTGTGTGTGTGTCTGTGTGTGTGTGTGTGTGTGTGTGTTTCGATATTTCTGTGCATGATTGTATATATTCCTGTCTGTGTGTGTATGTGTGTCTATGCATTTTGTGCATGATTGTGAAAATTTCTGTGTGTGTGTGTGTGTGTGTGTGTGTATGTGTGTGTGTCTATGTATTACTGTGCATGATTTTCTATATTCCTGAGTGTGTGTTTGTGTGTGTGTCTATATTTCTGTGCATGATTGTCTATATATCTGTTTGTGTGTGTGTCTATGTGTTTCTGTGCATGATTGTCTATATTTCTCTGTGTGTGTGTGTGTGTGTGTGTGTTTGTGTGTTTCTATGTATTTCTGTGTATGATCTATCTCCTACCCAAAATCCACAAACAGAACTGCCCCGGTAGACCGATCGTCTCAGCTTGCTCCTGCCCCACAGAACTCATTTCTCGTTATCTTGACTCCCTTCTCTCTCCCCTTGTCCAGTCCCTTCCCACCTACATCCGTGATTCCTCTGACACCTTACGTCACATCAACAATTTCCACTTCCCTGACTCCAACCGCTTCCTCTTCACCATGGACGTCCAATCCCTCTACACCTCCATCCCCCACCAGGATGGTCTGAGGGCCCTTAGCTTCTTCCTCGAACAGAGGCCCGAACAATCCCCATCCACCACTACTCTCCTCCGTCTGGCTGAACTTGTTCTCACGTTGAACAATTTCTCCTTCAACTCCTCTCACTTTCTCCAAATAAAAGGTGTGGCTATGGGTACCCGCATGGGCCCCAGCTATGCCTGTCTCTTTATGGGGTATGTGGAACATTCCTTGTTCCAGTCCTACTCCGGCCCCCTTCCACAACTTTTTCTCCGGTACATCGATGATTACTTCGGTGCCGCTTCATGCTCTCGTCGGGACTTGGAAAAATTTATTAATTTTGCTTCCAATCTCCACCCCTCCATCATTTTCACGTGGTCCATCTCTGACACTTCCCTTCCCTTCCTTGACCTCTCTGTCTCAATCTCTGGTGATAGACTGTCCACCAATATCCATTACAAACCCACCGACTCCCACAGCTACCTCGACTACAGCTCCTCACACCCCGCTTCCTGTAAGGACTCCATCCCATTCTCCCAGTTCCTTCGCCTTCGTCGCATCTGTTCCGATGATGCTACCTTCAAAAACGGTTCCTCTGACATGTCCTCCTTCTTCCTTAACCGAGGTTTTCCACCTACGGTCGTTGACAGGGCCCTCAACCGTGTCCGGCCCATCTCCCGCGCATCCGCACTCACGCCTTCTCCTCCCTCCCAGAAACATGATAGGGTCCCCCTTGTCCTCACTTATCACCCCACCAGCCTCCGCATTCAAAGGATCATCCTCCGCCATTTCCGCCAACTCCAGCATGATGCCACCACCAAACACATCTTCCCTTCACCCCCCTTATCGGCATTCCGTAGGGATCGCTCCCTCCGGGACACCCTGGTCCACTCCTCCATCACCGCCTACTCCTCAACCCCCTCCTATGGCACCACCCCATGCCCACGCAAAAGATCTAACACCTGCCCCTTCACTTCCTCTCTCCTCACCGTCCAAGGGCCCAAACATTCCTTTCAAGTGAAGCAGCATTTCACTTGCATTTCCCCCAACTTAGTCTACTGCATTCGTTGCTCCCAATGTGGTCTCCTCTACATTGGAGAGACCAAACGTAAACTGGGCGACCGCTTTGCAGAACACCTGCGGTCTGTCCGCAAGAATGACCCAAACCTCCCTGTCGCTTTCCATTTTAACACTCCACCCTGCTCTCTTGCCCACATGTCTGTCCTTGGCTTACTGCATTGTTCCAGTGAAGCCCAACGCAAACTGGAGGAACAACACCTCATCTTCCGACTAGGCACCTTACAGCCTTCCGGTCTGAATATTGAATTCAATAACTTTAGGTCGTGAGCTCCCTCCCCCATCCCCACCCCCTTTCTGTTTCCCCCTTTTTTCCACTTTTTTTTCCCTATAAATTTTATAGATTTTTCTTTTCCCACCTATTTTCATTATTTTTAAATATTTTAAAATCTTTTATGCTCCCCCCACCCCCACTAGAGCTGTACCTTGAGTGCCCTACCTTCCATTCTTAATTAGCACATTCGTTTAGATAATATCACCAACTTTAACTTTAACACCTATGTGTTCTTTTGTACCATTGTTGCTGACATCTTTTGATGATCTGCTTCTATCACTGCTTGTTTGTCTACACAAGCACCTCTCTCTCTCTCTATCTCTCCGCCCCACACACACACACCTTAAACCAGCTTATATTTCAACTCTTTCTTGGACTCGAAATCAAGTTCTGTCGAAGGGTCATGAGGACTCGAAACGTCAACTCTTTTCTTCTCCGCCGATGCTGCCGGACCTGCTGAGTTTTTCCAGGTAATTCTGTTTTTGTTTTGGATTTCCAGCATCCGCAGTTTTTTTTGTTTTTATCTCTATGTTTCTCTGTGTGTTTATGTGTGTGTGTCTATGTATTTCTGTGCATCATTGTCTATATTTCTGTGTGTGTGTGTGTGTGTGTGTGTGTGTGTGTGTGTGTGTGTGTGTGGTATTTCTGTGCATGATTGTCTCTATTTCTGTGTGTGTGTGTTTGTGTTTGTCTATGTATTTCTGTGTATAAAAACAAAGAAAACTGCGGATGCTGGAAATCCAAAACAAAAACAGAATTACCTGGAAAAACTCAGCAGGTCTGGCAGCATCGGCGGAGAAGAAAAGAGTTGACGTTTCGAGTCCTCATGACCCTTCGACAGAACTTGATTTCGAGTCCAAGAAAGGGTTGAAATATAAGCTTGTTTAAGGTGTGTGTGTGGGGGGGCGGAGAGATAGAGAGAGAGAGAGGTGGTTGTGTAGACAAACAAGCAGTGATAGAAGCAGATCATCAAAAGATGTCAGTGACAATGGTACAATAGAACACATAGGTGTTAAAGTTAAAGTTGGTGATATTATCTAAATGAATGTGCTAATTAAGAATGGATGGTAGGGCACTCAAGGTACAGCTCTAGTGGGGGTGGGGGGAGCATAAAAGATTTTAAAATATTTAAAAATAATGGAAATAGGTGGGAAAAGAAAAATCTATATAATTTATAGGGAAAAAAAGGAAAAAGGGGGATTCTATTTCTGTGTATGATTGTCTATATTTCTGTGTGTGTGTGTGTGTGTGTGTGTGTGTGTGTGTGTATCTATGTATTTCTGTGTATGATTGTCTATATTTCTGTGTGTGTGTGTGTATGTGTTTGTGTCTATATATTTCTGCGTACGATTGTCTATATTTCTGTGTGTGTGTGTGTGTGTGTGTGTGTGTCTATGTATTTCTGTGTATGATTGTCTTTATTTCTGTGTGCGTGTGTATGTCTATGTATTTCTATGCATGATTGTCTATATTTCTGTGTGTGTGTGTGTGTGTGTTTGTCTATGTATTTCTGTGCGTGATTGTCTATATTTCTCTGTGTGTGTGTGTGTGTCTATGTAGTTCTGTGCATGATTGTGTATATTTCTGTGTGTGTGTATGTTTGTGTGTGTGTCTATGTATTTCTGTGCGTGATTGTCTATATTTCTGTGTGTGTGTGTCTATTTATTTCTGTGTATGATTGTGTATATTTTTGTGTGTGTCTGTGTGTGTGTGTATGTGTCTCTGTATTTCTGTGCATGATTGTCTTTATTTCTCTGTGTGTGTGTGTGTGTGTGTGTGTGTGTGTCTATGTATTTCTGTGCATGATTCTCTATATTTCTATATGTGTGTGTGTTTGTGTGTATGTGTGTGTGTCTCTGTATTTCTGTGCATGATTGTCTATATTTCTGTGTGTGTGTGTGTGTGTGTGTGTGTTTGTCTATGCATTTCTGTGGATGACTGTCTATATTTCTGTGTGTGTGTGTGTGTGTGTGTGTGTGTGTTTGTCTATGTATTTCTGTGCATGATTCTCTATATTTGTGTGTGTGTGTGTGTCTATGTTATTCTGTGCATGATTGTCTATATTTCTGTGTGTGTGTGTGTGTGTGTGTGTGTGTGTGTCTATGTATTTCTGTGCATGATTGTCTTTATTTCTGTGTGTGTGTGTGTAATTCTATATATTTCTGTGCATGATTGTCTATGTTTCTGTGTGTGTGTGTCTATGTATTTCTATGCATGGTTGTCTATATTTCTGTGTGAGTGTGTCTGTCTTTGTATTTCTGTGCATGGTTGTCTATATTTCTGTGTGTGTGTGTGTGTCTATGTATTTCTGTGCATGATTGTCTATGTTTCTGTGTGTGTGTGTGTGTCTATGTATTTCTGTGCATGATTGTCTATGTTTCTGTGTGTGTGTGTGTGTCTATGTATTTCTCTGTATGGTTGTCTATATTTCTGTGTGTGTGTGATTCTATGTATTTCTGTGCATGATTGTCTATATTTCTGTGTCTGTGTGTGTGTGTGTGTGTGTGTGTGTGTGTGTGTCTAGGTATTTCTGTGCATGATTGTCTATATTTCTGTGTGTGTGTGTGTGTGTGTGTGTGTGTCTAGGTATTTCTGTGCATGATTGTCTATATTTCTGTGTGTGTGTGTGTGTGTGTGTGTGTGTGTCTAGGTATTTCTGTGCATGATTGTCTATATTTCTCTGTGTGTGTGTGTGTCTATGTATTTCTGTCTATTATTGTCTTTATTTCTGTGTCTGTGTGTGTGTGTGTGTATTTCTGTGCATGATTGTCTGTTTCTCCCTGTGTATGTGTCTGTGTGTGTGAATGTGTGTGTTTGTGTGTGTGTGTGTTTTTGTGTCTGTGGGTGGAATTTTTGGTGCCCCTTGGCGTTGCCCATGATGGCCGGTGTGAGCGGACAATATGGCGGGATGGTCAAAATCAGTTTCATGATGTTCTGAAACCAGTTTGCAATCATCCGCTTTGCCTGTTAATGGCAGGACCGCATTTCCCACCGCTGCACCTAGAAAAGTTTCAGCTCACCAGAATCATCCCAGCTCACTGGATTATCTGATACCTGGCAGGAATTCACCAAGGCTCCTCAGGCAGCACCTTCCAACCCACAACCACTACCATCTAGAAGGACAGGAGTAGCAGGTAGATGGGAACACCACCACCTGCAATTTACTCTCTAAGTCACTCACCATCCTGACTCGGAAATATATCGGCCATTCCTTCACATTCGCTGAGTCAAAACCCTGGAACTCCCTCCCTAACAGCACTGTGGGTGTGCCTACACCACATGGACTGCAGCGGTTCAAGAAGGCAGCTCACCACCACCTTCTCAAGGGCAACTAGGGATGGGCAATAAATGCTGGTCCAGTCAGCAAAGCCCACATCCTGTGAATAAGTAAAAACAAATCATGTGTTTCTCAACTGTACATTAGCGACGTGTACCTGGTGAGCTGCACTGCACTCGGGACTTCAAGGTTTGTTTGCCTACCTTGCCTCGGACAGTACTCACAGTCATCAGCACCAGGCTTCACACACAGCACCACATCACTGTTAGGGGGGCTCACAGGCAGGTGTCTAACTACCAGACCAGCCGTACGTGGGGGGCTTTCCAATAGCTGCAGGGCTAGGGCTTGGGGAAGGGGGAGAAGTGGCCCCAGGTAAGGGAAGAGGCTGCAGGGCGAGGGCTGTACTGGGGAAGGAGGGTATCCCAGGGTGTGTGTGGGGGGCACATGTTGATGTGTACAAGTGGCCTCAAGATAGTGAGGGCTGAGGTGTCAGTCTCCAGAGGAGATGAGGCCAGGTGGAGATGTGAGGGTGTGTGTGAGAGAGTGAGTGGTGATGTCCCTTGAGCTGGCAGTGAGTGAGATGCCAGTGAATGTGTGATGGGCTTGTGAGTGGGTGAGTTTAGGTGATGAGATGGTTGCCTTACCCTGGTGGAATAGTTGAGATCATTCATCTGTTTTCTGCACTGGATGTCTGGCTTCTTGTGTGCAGCGTTGGCACTGACCACCTCTGCCATGGCCTACCAGGCCGGAGTGGTGAGACTAATGGGCCTCCTGCAGCCAGAGCGGGGGGTAGAGGACATCACGGTGACCTCCACAGTGTCCAGAGGTTGTCCCAAGGATGCCTCAGTCTTTTTGACTTTTGAGATAATGTGTTTTGTGCAGCAGGTCCTGGGCTGGAAGCTCTGAGAGTGCAGGGCACATGGCTGCACTTTAAATAAGGTGTAAGGAAGTGGCGAGGTGATGGCGTTGGGGGGTGGGGTGGGTGGGGGGATGCGGGGGGGTGGGGGGGTGGGGTGGGGAGGGGGGGGGCTGCGGCGATGACATCGGAGGCCACCTGCCAGCAAAACGATGTGTTTCCCAGGAATGCATTATTAATGAGCCAGGATCGGGATGATACAGCTTGAAAAGCTGCCATTGCAGCTGGCGGGTAAAAGGTTCTTTTCTTACCTGCTCCCACACTTAGTGCAAATCTGGAATGATTCCGCCCTGTGTCCGTGTGTGTGTGTGTGTGTGTGTGTACAAGTGTGCATGTGTGTTTGTGTACGTGTGTATACAAATATATGTGTCTGTCTATGTGTGTGAGTGTGTGTGTGTTTGTGTGTATGTGTCTGAGTGTGTGTATGTGTGTGTGTTTGTGTGTATGTGTCTGAGTGTGTGTATGTGTGTGTGTCTGTGTGTATGTGTGTGTGTATGAGAGTGTGTGTGTGTGAGTTTATGTGTGAGTGTGTCTGTATGAGTGTGTGTGTGTGTGAGTTTGTGTGAGTATGTGTGTGTGTAAGTTTGAGTGTGAATGAGTGTGTGTGTGTGATTTAGAGTATGTGTGTGTGAGAGTGTGTGTCTATATATGAGTGTGTTTGTGAGAGCATGTGTGTGTAAGAGTGTGTGACAGTGTTTGTGTATGAGTGCGTGCATGTGTGTGTGTGTGTTTGTGTGTGTATATGAGAGTGTGTCTGTGAGTGTGAAAGTGTGTGCATCTATTGTGTGTGTGAGTGTGTGTGTGAGAGTGTGTGTGTGTATGTGTCTGGGTGTGTGAAAATATGTGTGTATTTGTGAGTGAGTATGTGTGTGAGAGAGTATGTTTGAGTGCGTGTGTATGAGATATTGTGTGTGCATGTATGAATGTATGTGTGCATGAGTGTCTGTGAGTGTGTGTGTGTGTGTGTCCTGATTTGCATTTGGCTTGAGATGCAGTTTATGAGGGTGTGTGATGCTGCTGACTGCCTGACTGCGACTGGTACATGCAGACATCTGTCTGACACAACAGGCTGAATACAGATTAGGGCTTTGCAGTAAATTGCAGCAATCAGACATTTAACCAGCATTGATTAAATCTTTGGACAGCTGCGGACTCACACCTGGGCAATGAGTAAAGTAAAAACACAAGAAATCTTTTGTAATAAATCGTATACAGTCAGTAACCAAAGCCCCTCTAATTTGAATGGTGTATATCCTGATTAACAAAGATAACTTGTTCTGATAAAGCAGCTGTAACATCGTAAAATGGCCGAAGGTTTTTAATAGCTACATAAAAGGCAAAATTTGACATTGAATCAAAGAAGGTGATGTTAGGACAGGTAATTAAAAAAGTCTGGTCAAAGAGGGCCTTCAATGAGGAGAGACAGAGATTTTGGGGGAGGGAAATTAAGATCTTAGGGCCTAGACAGCTGACTAAGGGAAAGATGCAAGTTCTAGACTGGGACCTGTGTACAGTTTGGCTCAATGAGCTGGGGGAAGGGAAGGAATTGGCGGACGAAGCTGACTGGATGGTCTCAATCCTTGCATCATTGCTGATGATTCACATCTACTGCTCAGCCTTGAGACTTTAAGATGAGGTACTGGAAGTCTCAATATTAAGGACGAAGAAATCTATGAGCTCCTTGCACTTGTTGGAGGTGAGGGCGGAGGGCATGGGGGAAGGGGTGGCACTTAAAGGGATCATTGGTAGTGGTGAAAAGAAGCCAAAGGTTATATTTTGTAATTCCAGGAGGATCCTGGACTAGTGAGAACCAATTAGTCCTCACCGAGTCTACAGGCACCTTATCATGTCCAGTTTAATTGTTGTTAAAGATATCGCTTACAATAACATTAATCCTTACATACAATGACTCAACCCTGGAACTATCAGATCCCAAACCACTTTAATAAGGTTTCATTAAGGAAACCCCAGTGAGAGAAGGAGAGATTAGGAGCAGTTTATTCAGAAAAGGTTTTGGGCGTTTTATAAAGATGAGGATTGAAACCAGTGTGTAGAGAAGTTTAGTCAGAAGAATGAAGTGTATTTTAGTGGGGTAACGGAAGAGGTTGTAGAGCTGAAGTTGTAGATTTAACTACACAGAACAAGGATTTTCAACATAACCCTTTGAGGCACTGGACATCATTGCAGGAGAGTGAAGGTTATGTAATGGGTGAGTGGGCATTAGTGCAGCACAGAATTTGGGCATCCGAGTTTTGGATAAAGTAGTGAGGAAACAGTACAGCAGCTTGTCTGGAGGTGACACAGGCCTGGAGAAGGGTGAATCATCATGTCCACAAACAACACTGGGAATCACAGGCAGCCTCACCATTCCTCAATCAATGGTATAGATAGCGGCATCGCTGGCAATACTGCAGCTCACCAAATCATCACACCCCACGGCTGAACCATCTCCACTGCAGAAGGATGGGTGAGGAAGGATGGAGTATGAGAGGAAGAACAAAAGGCTAATAAGGAGGCCATTTGGCCCATCACGTCTGCACCTGCTCTCCAAGATTGAGGGGCAGAGAAAGAGACCGAGAATGAAATGGATTGGGGATGAGGGGGTTTGAGGGATTGAGGGGGACGGGGGGGGGAGGGGATGAGGGGGTTTGGGGGATTGAGGGGGACGGGGGGATGAGGGGGTTTGGGGGATTGAGGGGGACGGGGGGGGGATGAGGGGGTTTGGGGGATTGAGGGGGACGGGGGGGGATGAGGGGGTTTGGGGGATTGAGGGGGACGGGGTGGTGGATGAGGGGGTTTGGGGGATTGAGGGGGACGGGGGGGTGGATGAGGGGGTTTGGGGGATTGAGGGGGATGGGGGGGATGAGGGGGTTTGGGGGATTGAGGGGGATGGGGGGGATGAGGGGGTTTGGGGGATTGACGGGGACGGGGGGGGGATGAGGGGGTTTGGGGGATTGAGGGGGACGGGGGGGGGTGAGGGTGTTTGGGGGATTGAGGGGGACGGGGGGGGGTGAGGGGGTTTGGGGGATTGAGGGGGACGGGGGGGATGAGGGGGTTTGGGGGATTGAGGGGGACGGGGGGGGATGAGGGGGTTTGGGGGATTGAGGGGGACGGGGGGGGGTGAGGGTGTTTGGGGGATTGAGGGGGACGGGGGGGATGAGGGGGTTTGGGGGATTGAGGGGGACGGGGGGGATGAGGGGGTTTGGGGGATTGACGGGGACGGGGGGGGGGATGAGGGGGTTTGGGGGATTGAGGGGGACGGGGGGGGGTGAGGGTGTTTGGGGGATTGAGGGGGACGGGGGGGATGAGGGGGTTTGGGGGATTGAGGGGGACGGGGGGGGGGGAGGGGATGAGGGGGTTTGGGGGATTGAGGGGGACGGGGGGGGGGAGGGGGTTTGGGGGATTGAGGGGGACGGGGGGGGATGAGGGGGTTTGGGGGATTGAGGGGGACGGGGGGGGATGAGGGGGTTTGGGGGATTGAGGGGGACGGGGTGGTGGATGAGGGGGTTTGGGGGATTGAGGGGGACGGGGGGGTGGATGAGGGGGTTTGGGGGATTGAGGGGGATGGGGGATGAGGGGGTTTGGGGGATTGAGGGGGACGGGGGGGGATGAGGGGGTTTGGGGGATTGAGAGGGACGGGGGGGGGATGAGGGGGTTTGGGGGATTGACGGGGACGGGGGGGGGATGAGGGGGTTTGGGGGATTGAGGGGGACGGGGGGGGGTGAGGGTGTTTGGGGGATTGAGGGGGACGGGGGGGATGAGGGGGTTTGGGGGATTGAGGGGGACGGGGGGGGGGGATGAGGGGGTTTGGGGGATTGAGGGGGATGGGGGGGATGAGGGGGTTTGGGGGATTGACGGGGACGGGGGGGGATGAGGGGGTTTGGGGGATTGAGGGGGACGGGGGGGATGAGGGGGTTTGGGGGATTGAGGGGGACGGGGGGGGATGAGGGGGTTTGGGGGATTGAGGGGGACGGGGGGGGATGAGGGGGTTTGGGGGATTGAGGGGGATGGGGGGGGATGAGGGGGTTTGGGGGATTGACGGGGACGGGGGGGGGATGAGGGGGTTTGGGGGATTGAGGGGGACGGGGGGGGTGAGGGTGTTTGGGGGATTGAGGGGGACGGGGGGGATGAGGGGGTTTGGGGGATTGAGGGGGACGGGGGGGATGAGGGGGTTTGGGGGATTGACGGGGACGGGGGGGGGGATGAGGGGGTTTGGGGGATTGAGGGGGACGGGGGGGGGTGAGGGTGTTTGGGGGATTGAGGGGGACGGGGGGGATGAGGGGGTTTGGGGGATTGAGGGGGATGGGGGGGATGAGGGGGTTTGGGGTATTGAGGGGGACGGGGGGATGAGGGGGTTTGGGGGATTGAGGGGGACGGGGGGATGAGGGGGTTTGGGGGATTGAGGGGGACGGGGGATTGAGGGGGATTGGGATTTAGGGTGATTGGGGATAAAGGGGAAAACTCTCCACTGGTTGGAGTCATACCCAGCACAAAGGAAGGTGGCTGTGGTTTTTGGATTTCAGTCATCTCAGCTCCAGGACATCACTGAGGAGTTCCTCAGGGTAGTGTCCTCGGCCCAACCATCTTCAGCTGCTTCATCAATGACCTTCCTTCCATCATAAGGTCAGAAGTGGGGATGTTCACTGATGATTGCACAATGTTCAGCACCATTCACCACTCCTCAGATACTGAAGCAGTCCATGTCCAAATGCAGCAAGACCTGGACAGTACCCAGACTTGGGCTGACAAGTGGCAAGTAACATTTGCAGGCAATGAATATCTCCAACAAAAGAGAATCTAACCATCGCCCCTTGACATTCAATGGCATTACCATCACTGAATTCCCCCATTGTCAACATCCTGGGGGTTACCATTGACCAGAAACTGAACCAGACTAGCTATATAAATACTGTGGCTGCGAGAGCAGCTCAGATACTAGGAATTTTCCGGCGAGTAGTTCACTGGCTGACTCCAAAATCTTGATCAACATTACTAGGCACCTCCAATAACCACAGCCATCTTCCTTTGTGTAGGTATGACTCCAACCTGGGAGCTCCCCCCTCCTCCCCGATTCCTGCTGACTCCAGTTTTGCTAGGACTCCTTGATGCCACACTCGGTCAAATGCTACCTTGATGTTCAAGGCCGTCACTTTCACTTCACCAAGTCAGGAGTGTGATGGAATACTCTTCACTCGCCTGGATGAGTGCAGCTCCATCAACGCTCAAGAAGCTTGATACCATCCAGGACAAAGCAGCCCACTTGATTGGCACCCCATCCACAACCTCCAACATCCACTCCCTCCATCACAGTAGCAGCAGTGTGTACCATCTACAAGATGCACTGCAACAACTCACAAAGGCTCCTTTGACAGCACCTTCCAAACCCACGACCTCTACCACCAAGAAGGACAAGGGCAGCAGATACATATGAACACCACCACCTGCAAGTTCCCTTTCCTCGCCATCCTAACTTGGAAATATATTGTCGTTCTTTCACTGTCACTGGGTCAAAATCCTGGAACTCCCATCCTAACAGCACTGTGGGTGTACCTACACCCCATGGGCTGCAGTGGTTCAAAAAGGCAGCTCACCACCACCTTCTCAAGGGCAGTTAGGGTTGGGGAATAAATGCTGGCCCAGCCAGCAATGCCCAAAACTCATGAAAGAATTAAACAAAATACACTTGCACATGCATGTTGTAGTCCGGAGCTATGGATAGTGATGGTAGAGGCTCCAAATTTATTTCCATCACATGACTGATGAGGAATCTCTCCCACTCTTATCACTTGGCTTTGGAAGGATTTACAGGTTGACACTCAACCTATTTAGCCACCAAGTCTTGGATTGGGAGTCAAACCCAAAGCTTCTGGCTCCAAGGTATTGTCACTACCCACTGCACCACAATGATGTGTATGTATCGTGTAAATTCTATGTACTGTGTGTGTATGTATATAGAATGATGAAAAGGCCAGTCACAGATAGAATGCATTCTATTAACATTCATGTAAATTGAAATAAAATCAATATTTATTTAAAGTAGCATTATTAGCAAACTTTATATAATTTGATGATTTGTTACAATGAAGATGTGATACTAGTGGTAGGAACCATACATTTGTCACCTGTTGCACCCATAACACAGGATGGAACATTCTACACAAGTTTAGCTGTGGAGAGGTGGTGGCTGAGATTTTTTTCTAGCTTTGATTAATATTTCTAACAAAATCATAGACATGTTGTAAAAGAGTGTGTTTCAGATTTCATCAGAGAACAGTAAATATCGAACACCTCTCCACTGTGCTTCAAGGAAACATCTTCCCAGGGACTTTC
Organism: Isurus oxyrinchus; assembly: GCA_026770705.1. Lineage (NCBI taxonomy): Eukaryota > Metazoa > Chordata > Chondrichthyes > Lamniformes > Lamnidae > Isurus > Isurus oxyrinchus. Next base: position 2,661,139 of record JANJGN010000002.1, on the reverse strand, counting down.
TCCAGTGATCCACTATCCTCCAGCATATCTTCTCACACTTCCCATATATCCCATCAGATTCCCTGTGGACCTTCTCCATCCAATTGGAGTTTAAGGAGACAGCATTAATCCTTCAGTATCATAACTCAATCGATGATATCACACAATTGGACTCTCCTTCCACTTTCAGCTTTGCCTATGTTATGCAGGGTTGCCACAGTTGATCATCCTTCATGTCATCATCATTTTTTTGGATTTGTTGGATAGGTTTTATAGCCAGATGCCCTTCCTGCCACTAACCCTTCCCATTTACCCAGGCTGGGGACTGGCATTGATAACGTGCTAGCTTGCCTGCCCCAGTGACTGGATGTTCTCCTGGGGGACCCAGACCCTTCTGTCTCAGAGACAGGAGAGCTACCCGCTGAGCCCCTCCAGATCTCTCAGACAGAGCTGGACTCTCAGTCCAAATCAAGACCTTTATCGTAAAAGGAAGCGATTTCTTTAACAGAGGAACAAAAGAGCCAAGCACAAAGTCCATCATAATCATAATATTAGACTTCAAGATCCCTTCAGAGCTGCTCTAATTCCAGCATAGTTGGAACAAGACTGGAGTGGCTAACTGAGAGTGTGGCTGGATCATTTACAGGGATGTTCACTGTTTCAGCACTCAGGAAATTGGACCAAGAGTTGTGGCCATTGGAATTCCATACAATAGGAACGGATGGGAACAAATTAGGTCCATTAGAATGCCACACAGTTGGTGGGACTGGAAAGGGATTGAATCCATTGGAATTCTATACTGGGTTTACAAATTCAGACAGGTTGGGGGAATGCCACAAGGAAACCACTGCAGGTTAACACTTTGGATTAAATTAATTAAATTCCATTTAATAACCTTGTCTTCAACTTCAAACTCTGACATGGTCTCAGCCCATACTCCCTATTTGTCTGTACTCATCCAGAATTCTAACCCCTCCTCCCCACTGCTGCCTCTGGCCTTTGATGCTTTCCTCCTATTACCCTATACTGAAAACAGTTATCCAACATTATAATGTCTGCAACCCACTCCCTAAGTTGCTTCAAGTCTCCTCACTTCTGCTTTGAAAACCTTCTTAAATCTAGCAGCCTTCCTCTCTGGCCCATTCTCCATTCCCATATTTACTGACCACCTTGCAGCCTGTCCACCATCAGGTCAGGAGTGTGATGGAATACTCTCCAATGGCCTGGATGAGTGCAGCTCCCACAACACTCAAGACGTTCGACACTGTCCAGGGCAAAGCAGCCCCGCTTGATTGGCACCACATCCACAAACATTCACTCCCTCCACCACTGATGCACAGTAGCAGCAGTGTGTACCATCTACAAGATGTACTGCAGGAATTCACCAAGGCTCCTTAGATAGCACCATGACCACTACCATCTAGAAGGACAAGGGCAGTAGATAGATGGGAACACCACCACCTGGAAGTTCCCCTCCAAGTCACTCACCATCCTGACTTGGAAATATATCGGCCATTCCTTCACTGTCTCTGGGTCAAAATCCTGGAACTCCCTCCCTAACAGCACTGTGGATGTACCTACACCACATGGACTGCAGCGGTTCAAGAAGGCAGCTCACCACCACCTTCTCAAGGGACAATTAGGGATGGGCAATAAATGCTGGCCCAGCCAGCGAAGCTAACAAATAAAAAATCCTTGTTTTGTTGTCCCTCCTTGTCTCTGTGAAGCTCCTTGGGACATTTCCTACAATAGATACATTCCATAAGACCCGGTGTCGTTATTGTTAATGAACAGTTTTCCAGTTACTTTGAATCAATTTTGAAACAGAAGCCTTTACAAAGTGCAGGCAGCGTCCACTGTCACTTAACTTGTTTCTTCTTTCATTTCATCAAACTGACAGCCATTCAACACTTGACTAACCAGTACTGACATTTTCACACCGATAAAGCAATTGCTTTCTCTCATATTACCACGGAATGAATTGCCATCTTACTCAGTCACACAGCTTCAAATTAAAATTATACAGTGCTGTGTAAATTATTTGTAGAAGTCAATAATACGCTGTTGGTTTCCCTGCAGGCCCAGTGAGTGTGACATTTGATTTGAGTGTATTGGGTGGAATGTATTAGACAGTCACTTTGTTTGTGTGTGGAGTCTCTGCCTCATTTGTATCCATTTGAACTTGGGCTCTGAACTGATTCGGAAGTTCCTGAGCTTGTGCTGTCGATGGGTGACACAGGATTGTGGTTTTCCAGTGCTGATCCTGGGCTGGCTGGGGGGTGGGGGGGTTGATGAGGGGAGAGGAGAGGGAGCATAACTGGAATGGAGCTGATGGGGGGAGGAGTAGGGAAAGTGCCAAGAGAATGTTTTTTGGACAAATTTTTAATTCTTTGGGATTTGTAGTTGTCCTCTCTGACAGGGAGTTCACAATGACTCCCATTTCTGATCAGTAAACGCAGGCTGAAAAGCCACAAACTTGGGCTTGGTTCTGGTGCCTCCGACATAGTCATCCAGTGTTATGACTGATGCAGTTGGTAAAGCGGAGTTATTTAGAAATCCCAGAGGGAAACTTTAAACAGTCGTCATAACCTATAATTTTAAGTGTTATGTTTGAGAGGTGACTCTAAATTCAGGAATCAGACCACCAGTTCTCAAGGCTTTACAATTAAACTAAATGATATATATATTATATACATATATATATAAAACATGGCTTCAAATTACTACTGTAATAACTTTTAACAAATTCCCAAACTAATCTCCATTAAGGCAACAGCAGCCCATAGACTTAACCAAACACCACGCAAAGCATTTGCATCTTACAAATTCAAAATGAGGTTCCTTTCACTTTGGTTCCTGTGGAGCCACTTGGAGGCTTATAGCTGCCTTTTGATCTCAAATTGTTTCTGCTCTGCACACCCGAAAACTACTGAAGTTATACCTATCAACCCCATTGAATATTAATTCTCACTGTATAAACAACCTCTGAACTAAACCTCTCTAACAATAAAACCCATTTCACAGTATCAGTTTTATTAGTAATATAAACATATTGCTTGGTAGCTGCTAGAAAGGTAAATTTTTCATCCCGTTTCTTGGATGCTCCATTCAAAAAATGCAAATGCATGCTACCTCTCTTACATATCAAAACTAGTACCCATCAAAACACCCAGACTAACTGGCTTTAATCTAATTAAGACACACCCACAGACTAAACCACTATTTTAAAAGAAAAATCTTTTCCAATAATATTATATACAGTAATAGCTTCGTGACATACAGCCCTGACAACAATTCCCTGCTGAGGGTTACACAGGGCAACGTAGGGGAATCGGAGTCTCTGTTTAAAGATGACTCAGCACCTTCGGAATGGGAGCAGAAAACCTGAGAGCAAGGACTGACAAATGAAACAATATAGGAAACTGCTCAAAAGCAGAGCTCTGAAGAAGGGCCATGAGGATTGTTTTTCTCTCCATACCACAGATGCTGCTAGGCCTGCTGAGTTTTTCCAGCATTTTCTGTTTTTGTTTCAGATTTCCAGCATCCGCAGGAGTTTGCTTTTATCTCAGGAAACTGTTCAGATTGGAAGGCTTGTCAAGACTGAAATCAATAGATTTTTGTTGGGTAGGGGTATCAAGAGCATCTGGGGGGGGGGGGTTGGGTAAATGGAGTTGAGTTACAGATCAGCCATGAACTGAATTGTTGAAAATCTGGAGGGGCTGAATGGCCTCCTCCTGTTCTTCTGATATAACCAATTACATTACCTCATTCTGCCAGCAGATGTCTTACATCAGCTAATATTGATTCCTGTCAAATGACCTCTGAAGACAGGAAGATATTACAAACCTGTCTAGAATACTTCACTCAAACATGATATAAATAAGGACGTAGAGTGCAAACTCAAAGAGGTCATACAAGTCATGGGTTAGACCACAGTTTGAATATTGTGTCCAGTTCTGGGTGTCTAACTTTAGGAAAGGACATTGGAGAAGGTGATTGCAGAGTGAGAGCTTTTAATTATGAGGAGAGATTAGAGAAAATGGATTTTTTCATTAGAACAGCGAAGGTTAAATTTTGAAGGGTTCCGATTAGGTGAATCGGGAGAAAGTACTTACATTGGTTACTGATTTGATAATCAGGAAGAATACATTTCAGATCATCATCGTTCCCAAGACAAAAGGAGACTTTAAATGAATGAATGGACCTGTCGGCACATGGAATACCAACAAGTACTGGGAGCGGAATCTCTTTCGATAGTGCCTTTCATTGTGTCCTGTTTAATGGTATTAATCCTGTAAAACCACCTTCTGAGGATAGATTTTCATTACTGAAACATTTTTAGCATCTAGGACTAGGTACGGACAGAAGTAGGGATAAAGCTTCTCGGTAAATGAGTCTGTGAAGGTATAAAGTAGGGTCATGTTTTCAAGGCTATAGAAGGAGACCTTTCCAGCTTTGTAATCCAGGTAAACTCGGATGATCGTGGGATTAATAGAGAGTTCCGTGCGCCAAGGTGAAGTACATGCGTAGCATTCATTGCTATCCATCAGCCCAATGGCCCAGAAACCATTCTCTGGATCCACTTTGATGATTCCTTTCCTCCTAATGGATTCCCTCGCTACCCCTAAGCACCAGCTGCTCTGTCCCCTCACATCCACATCCCAGTGATGCCTTCCTGAAGTGAATCCCTCTAATCCTAGCACAGAAACACAGGAGTCAAATCTCTCTGGGTTGTCTGGCAGTTGCTGCTTGATTGGGCTATATCCCATCATGGTCAAGTCATCGGACAGAGAGAGCCAAGGAGCTGCTGTGTTCGGATCCAGGGTCACAGAGGCTGAAGAGACAAGAAACAACCAGTTAGATACGAACTGTTCAATGTGCCAAACATGTAAGCTAAGAGTACTGCGCAGGTCACATGCACATGTATGTGTCTGATAGCATCTGCATACACTCAGAGTGCAGGTGATGAGCTGGTCATTCTCACTGTCTGGACAGTGATCTGGAGAAACAAATAATCTGTTTGATAGAACCTGTCTCATGATCATTTCTTCTGATACCAATAACAATTGAATTTATTTAGCACCCTTACCATAATAAAGGATTTCAAGATGCTTCACAGGAGAGTGTAATCAGTCTAAACTGACACTGAGCTGAAGAACCAAATGCTAGCACATTTAGCCAATTATTTGTCAGTGAGATAAGATTTAAGGAGTTGTCTCAAAGGAGGAGAGGGAGGTTTAGGGAAGAAATTCCAAAGTTTAGGTCCTCAGCAGCTAAAGGCACGGCTGCCAATGGTGGAGTGATCAAAACTGGGGACGCTCAAGAGGCCAGAACTAGTCGAGTGCAGAGATCTCGGAGGGTGCTGTGGCTGGAGGAGATTACAGGGGGCAAGGCCATCGAGGGGTTTGAAAATAAGGATGAGATTGTAAAACTGAAGTGTTGCTTGACCGGGAGCCAGTGTAGGTCAGCGAGCACAATGGTGAAGGGTGAACAGGATTTACGGTGGGCTGGGGTACCGACAGCGGAATGCAGGATGAGCTGGGTACGGAAGATAGAATGTGGGAGGCTGATGAAGAGAGCATTGGAATCATCAAGCCTGGAGGTAACTAAAGCCCGGCTTTGGATTTCAGCAGCGGATTGGCTGAGTCCGGGGAGGAGTCGGGCGATATTACAAAGGTAGAAATACGTGGTCTTGGTATTGGAGAGCCTAAGGAGTCAAGAGATCAGCTGAGGGCCAAATAAACCAAAAAGGCAAGATTGCAAACAATCTGCTTCAGCTTGATACAGAGGCCAGGCAAATCTGTGGTGAGTTTTTCAGCTATCCAGATTAAATCTCCCAGCTTATTGCCAAGAGATGAAGGTGAAAATAACCATTATAGATTTTTTGTCCATTATACAATAATCAATCACAGCTGGAGGGTTGTGATATTTGTAAGAGAACATTCTGCAGTTGAATTTTGTGCCTATCAGGTTACAACATTCATGCATTTGTTTCACAGAATAATTTATTATTGGAGTAAAACTCTTCATTATATAACAACACACCTGGATCATATTACTGCTGAATAATAATATATCTCCAATATGTTTTCTCTCCAATAATTTATTGGAGTTCTTTGAGGAAGTAACGAGCAACGTGGATAAAAGGGAATCTGTAGATGTGGTGTACTTGGATTTCCAAAAGGCATTTGATAAGGAGCCATGTCAAAGTCCTACACAAGATAACAACCCAGAGTATAGGGGGTAACATATTAGCATGGATAAAGGGTTGTTTAGCTAACAGGAAGCAGAGATTAGGGATAAATGTGTCTTTTTCAGTTTGGTAAACTGTAACTAGTGGACTGCCACAGGGATCTGTGCTGGGGCCTCAACTATTTACAATTTACATCAATGATTTGGATAAAGGGACCGAATGTATGGTAGCTAAATTTGCGGATGACACCAAGATAGGTCGGAAAGTAAGTTGTCAAGCGGAGGTAGAGAGTCTGCAAAGGGATAGCGACAGGTTAAGTGAATGGGCAAAAATTTTGTCAGATGGAGAGTAATGTGTGAAAATGTGAACTTGTCCAATTTGGCATGAAAAATAAAAAAGCAGCAAATTATTTAAATGGAGAGAGGTTGCAGAATTCAGTGGTACAGAGGGATCTGGGTGTCCTGGTATATGAATTATATAAGATTAGTATGCAGGTAGGGCAAATGATTAGAAAGGCAAATGGGATGTTGTTGATTGTTGCCAAGTAGGGAAGTTTTATTGCAGGTGTACAGAGCCTTAGTAAGACCACATATTGTGTACTGTGTGCAGTCTTGGTCTCCTTATTTGGAAAAAGATATAATTGTATTAGAATCAGCTCAGAAAAGGATCACTCGACTCATTCCTGGGATGAAGGGCTTATCTTATAAAGAAAGGCTAAACAAGGACTGTATCCATTGGAATTGAGGAGAATGAGAGGTGATCTTATTGAAACATATAAGATCCTGAGGGAAGTTGATAGGGTGGATACTGGGAGGATATTTCCTCTTGTGGGAGAGACTAGACCCAGAGGACACAGTTTAATAATAAGAGATCGCCCTTTTAAGACTGAGATGAGGAGATTTTTTTTCTCTCAGAGGGTTGTTAGTCTGTGGAACTCTTTTCCCCAGAAAGCAATGGAGGCTGGGTCATTGAGTTTATTCAAGACTGAGACAGATTTTTCATAGACAAGGGAGTCAAGGGTTATGGGGATTGGGGTGCAGACAGGAAAGTGGAGCTGAGATCAGAACCAGACCAGCCATGATCTTATTGAATGGCAGAGCAGGCTCAAAGGGGCTGAATGGCCCACTCCTGCTCCTAAGTCCTATGTTCCTATAATACACACCTGTATTGATAATGTTCAACATCTTCTTCCAGACTTTGTACTGTAAAGATCCCACATAGTGACCCACATTAATCACAGCAGAGACAGCCTCAGGATCTTGAGGAGCGCAGTTAACTCTGTAATGAGAATGTTGGAGATGCTAAACATGTGCCTTTGGGTCTGGGTTGTGTGAGGTGGCGAGTGGACCTTACAAGGTGACTGTCGGGCGTTAAGTCAGGAACTCCCTAACCAAAGCTAACCTCAGTGAGGCTGCAGCAAGTAAGTTATGAATAGGACCAATGGAAAAAGATTGCTTATCATCTGAACCCTCCTTAAATATTATTTGCACATCCAACTCTGATCCTACTGCCAACATCATTGATTGCATATGATCTTAGAAACTCACTCATTCCTTTATGATGCCCTCCAGCTGAGTGCTGGCTGGCGGTCTTTTGGTAAGAGCACTACAACTTAAAAGAGATAAGAACGATTTGTGTTCGTACCCTTTCCAGGGTCTCAGAGCTTCCCAATTTACCAGACCCTTTGCTCTATTCCGGAGAGGAACATTGCTGAGACACATTATAACCATAGAATCTCACAGCACAGACGGAGGTCATTCGGCCCATTGAGCCTGTGCTGGCTCTTTTTAAAGAGCTATTGTGCTTAATCACACCTCCCGCTTTGAAATGATGGGAGGAGGCTTGAGTGGAGCATAAACACCAGCATGAACTGCTTGGGCCGAATGGCCTCTCTCTGTGTTATATATACTAAGTAATCCTATGTAGTTCCTGATCTATGTTAGGAAGGAGCTTTCACATCAAATAAGGAAATTGGCAAGGAGGGGGCTATTTCAGGTAGGGCCTGGTTATAAATGTGTCAGAGGGCTGAAACAGACTGTTTGCCATTCCAGAGAGGTTTGGGGGGGCAAGGCTTCCTAACAGCACAGGGGATGTACCTACACCACATGGACCGCAGCGGTTCAAGAAGGCAGCTCACCACCACCTGCTCAAGGGGCAATTAGGGATGGGCAGTAAATGGTGGTCTAGCCAGTTCTCACTAGTTCCATTCTCATTCCAGATTTATTCATTGAATTAAAGCTGCCAGAGTATTAGCCTGGGATTACTGGTCCAGTGACATGACCACTATGCCAACATCTCCCCTAAATGTAATGTGGGAAATGCAGCAGCCAGTTAGTGCACATCCTACATTACAATGGTGATTACATGTGTAAAGTACTTCATTCGCTTTAAAGTACTCTGGGATTTATTGTGGTGACGAAAGGCTCTATATAAATTCAAGGGCAGAATTTTCACGCGCCTGACCCGCTTGAGCATGAAGTGACGTGGGACGACTTCGGGCAAGCGTTCCAAATCAACGTACAGTCATGCAATAGTTTGACCGGTGAGTGGGCACAGGAATTGGCAGTATGCCCGCCAACGATTAGCAGGCCTGTTAAGGCTATTAAAGTATTAATTAACTTAAATTTTTCGCTGCCCATCCGACTTCACGGCTGGAGGGGCAGGTGAACAGGCCAAGCGGCCTTTGCATGTTTTAGGAAACCTCATCCACGGGCGGGATGAGGTTTCCAACAGCAGATAAATATAAAATAAAAACTTTTACATCTCATTCATAATATGTCCCTGCTCCATGTGACAGAGTCACAAGAGGGAAATTTTTTTAGCAGTTAAAAATTCTTTATGTTTGATTTTCAGGGCCCTCCATCTCCCTGAGGCAGCGCTGTGCCTCAGGGAGCTTTTCCAGCACGCACCCGCGTGCATGGGCAAAGTTCCCCGTTCTCCCTGCTCGCCCACCTCCCACCCACCCCCAGAGGCAGCGCTGGGCATTGCAGCACGCGGCTCACACTGGGAGGGCCTTAACTGGCCCACCAGGGCGAAACTGCAGTCCCTGGCCCCACTCGCGGGCAGCGGGCAGCTTCCCCGATGCCGCCTGTCCCCGCTGAACTCGCCCAGCCTGCCCAACGGGGGCAAAATTCGGCCCCAAGTCTTCCTTTTGACAGAAACTGGCCAGAAACAACGATGAGATAATGGCCAGATAATCTCTTTCAATAATCTTGGTTGCGGGATAAATCTTGGTCAGGACACTTGGGAAGAGCACCCTACTCTTGTTGGCTATGGGACCTTTCATGCCCATCTCAGAGGGCAAACATGGCCTCAGTTTAACAGCTCATCTGAAAGATGGCATCTCTGAAGATGCTGCACTCCCTCAGTACAGAAGTCGAGTGTCAGCCTGGATTATGTGGGCAATTCTTTGGAGTGGGACTTGAACTCACAACCTCTTGGCTCAGTGATGAAAATGCTACCATCACATGCTAATCTCACAGGCTTAGACAACATTAAACTAACGATTCTACACGTACACTATTAGCTTTATCCACTTGGAGACTTACCAGAAATTCAGACAAGAGTGGTCCGCTGGAACAAAAACAAAAATACCTGGAAAAACTCAGCAGGTCTGGCAGCATCTGCAGAGAGGGACACAGTTAACGTTTCGAGTCCGAATGACTCTCAACAGAACTAAGTAAAAATAGAAGAGAGGTGAAATATAAACTGGTTTAAGGGGGGGTGGGACAAGTAGATCTGGATAGAGGGCCAGTGATAGGTGGAAATAACCAAAAGATGTCACAGACAAAAGGACAAATAGGTGTTGAAGGTGGTGATATTATCTACAGGAATGTGCTAATTAAGGGTAGAAAGCAGGACGAGCAAGGTACAGATAGCCCTATTGGAGGTGGGGTGGGGTGAAGGTACAGATAGCCCTAGTGGGGGTGGGGTGGGGTGAAGGAATCGAAATAGCCTAAAAGGTAGAGATAAAACAATGGATGGAAATAGATTTAAAAATAATGGAAGTAGATGGGAAATGATAAATCTATATAAATTATTGCAAAAAAAAGAAGGCGGGGGGGGGAATCAGACAGGGGATGGGGATGGAGGAGAGAGCTCATGATCTAAAATTGTTGAACTCAATATTCAGTCCGGAAGTGGTCAGCTGGTCTTGTGTCCATTAGCAAAGAGCCCAGGAGTGTGGTGTTCACCTACCTGACCTCTCACTAAATAACAGGGAGTGATACAGGGAAGGAGAACTGTAAGAAATTAAGAATTGTTCAGAGAGCAAGGAACGGTCATGTGTTGTTCATACCTTTTCCTCGTTGCTGGAAGATTCTGAAAGAAAAGAAAGAAAGAACATAATTCTGACTAACTAGCATCAGAGAGTGCATCCAATACCCAATATAAAGGAGCACACGATAAGCCAATCAGATCTCTATAAAATGGTTGGTTGAACAATATACTCTCATTAGCAAGTTTACAGCACAAAAAGAGGCCACTCAGCCCATCATGTCTGCACTGTCTGAAAACTCAGCCTAACCCCGCTTTCCAGCATTTGGTCCACAGCCCTGCCGGTTACAGCACTTCAGGTGCAAATCCAGACACCTTTTAAATGAGTTGAGGGTTTCTGCCTCTACTACCCTTTCAGGCAGTGAGTTCCAGACCCCCCAAAACCCTCTGGGTGAAAAGGTTTTCCTCATCTCCCCTCTAATCCTTCCACCGGTCACTTTAAATCTATGCCTCCTAGTCACTGACCTCTCTGCGGAAGTAAATAGACCCTTCCCATCCCTTCAGCCTCCTCTGTTCCAAGGAGAACAGCCCCAGCCCATCCAATCCCCCCTCATAGCTGCAATTTTCCAGCCCAGGCAACACCCTGGTAAATCTCCTCTGTACCCTCTCTAATAATAATAATGCCTCTGCTTTCAATGATACTCAAATTAACCAATACCAAAATGGATATGTAAATACTGAAACTGAAGAGCAGGAGGATGATTGAAAATGATAGGAATTAATATTGGATACAGCTGATTAATTTTAGCTCCACTGGTGTTATAATGATAACTGGGTGCTCTGAAATGTTATCTGTGGAAAACTGTTATTCGGGTTGAGTCCTGCGGTTGGTAATGTTGAAATAAATATCTCAGATTCTTGCACCAGGCATTAGTGGAAAACGTCACAGGTTTTTAAAAAAACATTTTTAGGGTAAGATTGCAGGAGATGATGGAATGAGCCATGACCATTTGCCACAATCAGATCGCTTCCTCCACAGGCTGTGCACAGTTTTCTCTGCTATGCTCTCTCACCCACTGGAGGGCATCGGATAACCACCACTAAAATTTCAGTGGCCTCCCAACTTGCCCCTGCCCAAGGGTAAGTCAAAGCAAACACCAGACTATCAATATAACACTGGGATCCATAACTACTCACCCTGCCCAGTTACTTTCCACAGATAACATCCATATGATACCAGCAGTACAGGAGCCACTATGTCCCGTGGAATATAGGAACATGGGAACAGGAGTAGGCCACACAGCCCATCGAGCCTGCTCTGCCATTCAGTTAGATTGTGGTTGATCATCCACCACGACATCAATTCCCGCACTATCCCCATATCCCTTGATGTCATTAGTCTCCAGAAATCTATCGATTTCTGTCTTGAACAAGCTCAATGAATGAGCTTCCTCAGTCCTCTGGGGTAGAGAATTCCAAAGATTCACCACCCTCTGAGTGAAGACATTCCTCCTCATCTCAGTCCCAAATGATCTGCCCCTTATTCTGAGACTGTGTCTCCTGGCTCTAGAACCCCCCCCAGCCCAGAGAAACATCCTATCCATATCAGCCCTGTCGAGCCCTGTAAGAATTTTGTAGGTTTCAATGAGATCACCTCTCATTCTTTGAAACTGTGGAGAATACAGACCCAGTCTCCTCAGTCTCTCCTCGTTAAACAGCCCAGGGATCAGCCTGGTGAACCTCCATTGCACTCCCTCTTTGGCAAATATATCCTTCCTTAGGTAAGGAGACAAAAAATTTGGTCATTTGATTGGTGTGACTTTAATTCCTGCTCATAAACTAGATAGTCACCCATTTCACAGGAGTTAGTCACTGAGAACACACTCTGGGCTCAAGTCCCAAATCATCAATTGAGCAGATCATCAGGCCAACACTCCTGGGTGCCACTGGGGGAGTGTTACATTAGCGGAGGTTGATGTCTTCGCTGTGCTGTACTCTAGAAATTCCATGGTGCTATTGACAATGGAACTGTCAAGCTGGGACAGTAATAGGTCTTTCTTTGGTATATTGAGCTGGATTTCCACCCACCCCCTCCACCCCCCCCAACCTACCCCCCCGTCATGTGTTTTTTGGCGATATAAGGGGCACCAAGCCTGCCAACTTCCTGCCCACCCCGAGTGTTCCACCATAAACCATTGGGTGGACAGGCACTGAAAGTGGCAGCCCGCCCGCCATATTTAAATAAGGGTCAATCGAGCTTGTACCAAGCCAACTGACCCGGAGGATATGCAACCCACTCCCTGATATGGTTGGTGTGGCCAGGCAGACAGGAACAGGGAGTCGTTTGCAGTCTCACCAGCGCTACTGAGCTGCTGGAACAGGGAGGTTGTTTATTTTTTTAAAAAGTCTTTAAAAGGCTGGAAGGGAGGGTTGGGGGGTGGTGGGTAAGTCCTTTGGGGGATGTCCGGTGCTCTTTGCTGGTAGCCCCCTGCCTAAATTTTACCCCCTTCCTTGTTCCCTCCCACCTGGCCTCCAAAACCCTCCCCACCCCCTCCCTAGGTGGCCTGATCCCTCCCTGCTCAGAAACACCCAACTCATCTGGCCCCCAGCCTCCATCTTCTTCTCTTCCTGGGCCTGTTTGCAGTCTCACCAGCGCTACTGAGCTGCTGGAAGGAATCAGATTGGCCCGCAGCTCCAGAGGACAGGACCTCATCCCACTGAGGGGCGCAAGTCCCACTATCGCCTTGTTTAGCCCAGCCGGCTGTGAGCTATGGCTGTGGTGCAGGGGCTTCTTTTGTGTGCATCGATGGCTGGACGACTCTCCTTCTGGTGGGGTTGCGGGGGTGAGGGGAGGTATGCAACCCCACCCCACTGTAAAATCCAGCCCTCTGAGCTGAAACTGTCCAACGCAGTATTAGTAATTCATTAATTAATTAAAGAGAGAAGTTGCATTTGTATAGCATCGTTCATGTCTCCAACAACTCACAGGCTATGAGATACTTTAGGAACGTCAGGAAACTGAAAAGCTTATTTGTACACAAGGTATCATAAGCAGATGGTGTTGGTTGGGAACAAATATTGGCCAGGACACTTGGAAAGCTCCTCTGTTCTTCTTCAAATAGTGACGTGTTATCATTCACACACTCCTTGTGAAAACAGGGAAAACAGGGTCTCACCTTGGTGTCTCATCTGATAGGTGGTACCTCTCCGCTCCCTCGGTATATACAGAGGTCACTGAGTGATGTATGTGAAATCATTACCACTGAGCCAAGGCTGATACTACACAGTGTAGAACACAAAGTTCTCTGGTGTCTTAGTCAACATTCCTCCCTGAACCACCACCTCCATAAATGGACCAATCAGCTACTTATCTCAGAGTTATTTGTGGAATCTCTGTGTGAAGTGACATGCCAGCATAAGTATCATCCACACTTTGAAATTATGCATTGCATGCGGAACACTTTGAACTATTTCTGGAACGTGTGATAAAATGTAAAATCAACCCTTTGTTGCATCAATTAACTTGTTCATTTTCCAGTCAGCTCCTCTAACCCTCTGTTCACATTCCATTCTGAGCTCCTGCAATACCTGCTGTTACTCACCAGTAAAAAGAGTGCTGAGTCCTGTTGGCTGAGCTCACTCTCAATACACTGAATGGTAGCATTTAGCGAGGACATTCCCTCAGAGACTTCCTTCATTTTTTGCCTCATTAACTGAACATGACGTTCTTCCTCCTTCCGGAGATTTTTCATCAGCGTCTTCTCTTCATTGTGAAGAAAAGAGTGAAGCTTCTGAAATTCCTGTTTGATTTGTTTCTCAGTTCCCGAAGCCTGGCTCTGTTGGAAACAAGAAACTATTTGAGTGGAAAGTATTTGCATTTATATCTGGTCCTTGCATCCTGGGTGGAACGCTTGTTCCAGTGTGAGATGTTTTAGAAGTTGGGGGCCAATGGAATGGGTCTTATTTTTGGGGGAATTATTACACTAAGAGGATGTGACAATAGTGGGAGTGCTATATTTGTACGAGACTTATCACTGGCAAATTACAGGCTGTTTTTGCCAAGGTCTGGGTCTGTTGCAGCTGAGTGCATGAGTCAGACAGAAAACATGGGCCAAGGAAAGACGCACAACAATAACTAGTTGTCAGCTCTCAGATCCAAACAAGCCTGGCCTGAGGGTCATGGGTAGTGGGTGGTAGGAGGCGGAGTCGCAGGGGAACAAGGGGTCCAGATGGACAGTCTATTGCTCCTGAGAAGGGAACAGAGATACATTGTCCTTTCTCCTCAGTATCAGTGCATTGTAATCCAGATCTGACCACTGGAGAGGATCGGGGCCACTTATAAGCATTGTAAATGTAATTTAGTAGAAATCAGAGACGCTATGTTGTGCATTTGGGATCTGGATTGACCCTGATCCATGGTGCAGCTGCACGGGATCGGCTGAAGGCTCTGCTAGTACAATCAAACTTCAAGATGAGAGAGATTATTTCACTTCATTTTGCTTGCATCAGCAGATGTGGTTCGTTTATTAAGCTTAATTCTTAAGGGGTTTAAAAGACCCGACAAGCTCCATCTGCCTTTACTCAGCTTCAGAGGATGCTGAAATCCTCCCAATCCATTCACATTCCACGGCTCTGCCATCCTTAGCAAGCTGCAGTCGCTTTGTGTCGAATCTAAACTGGGAGTGTTAATCAGGTTTAAAAGTGGAACGAGCTCCAAAGTGAAGTGTAGCGAGACTCCATTTTGGTCACTTTACTTCCAGTAGTGATACTGTGTTTGGCACCCCGACATTTGGGGCCAAGATTTGTGCATTTAAGTCCCGCTCCAGGGACTGGAGCATAAAATCCAAGCTGACACTCCCGCTGCTGTACTGACACAGTGCTGCACTGTCAGAAGTGCCATCCTTTCTATAAAATGTTAAAGCAACGTCCTGACTGCCCTCTCAGGTAATGTAAAAGATCCCACGGCCAGTACCAGGCAAGTGCAGGGGAGTCCTCCCCAGAATGCTTGTCTGATATTTATGCTTCAACCAACGTCACTCAAACGGATAATCAGGTTATTTATCGCACGGCGTGATCTTGCTGTGCGCAACTTAGCTGCTGCGTTTCCAATAACAGTGACTACAGTTCAGAAATATTTCACTGGCTGTAAAGCACTTTGGCGTGTCCTGACATCATGAAAAATGTTACAGAAATGTAAGACGATAAAAACAGAAAATGCTGGAAAAACTCAGCCGCATCTGTGGAGAGAGAAACAGAGTTAACATTCAGAACTCTGAAGAAGAGTCACACGGACTCGAAACGTTAACTCTGTTTCTCTCTCCACAGAGGCTGCTGAGTTTTTCTAGCTTTTTTCTGTTTCTATTTCAGATTTCCAACAACTGCAGTAGTTTGCTTTTATTTTAAGTCCTTCCTTTTCAGGCCACATCCTGACATTGGATGCAAGAACGATAACTGCGTATTAGAAATTAATGTAGAAAATCATCCCAATTTGCCAAGGAGACACTGGCAGGAGTGACCATAAAAGCTTAAGACTTCAGCGAGGATTTGAAAAGAGGAGAGTAAAGTATAAGCCAGGGAATTGCAGAGCCTGGGGCCTAGGCCAAGTTGGCAGTGGTGGGGGTGGGGTGGGGGGGGGGCCACAAGAGGCTGGAGTCAGAGGATCAGAGAGTTTGGGAAAACTTGTGGGGCCAGAGGCAGCGCATTCAGGCTACAGTATAACTACAGCTTGGTGGCAGGGGTGTGGGAGGGGATGTTGTTTGCCACTGACATCAGCTGGAGTACAAATGCACTCACAAATATTAAAAAACTCAACCGAGGATTAGACATGTTATATAATCTCCAACAACGTTTCACCAATAAGAAGAGTAAAGAGAGAATTTCAAAGGAAAATTAGAAGAATGAAAAATAATTGGCTTGAGCGGGTTTCTGGAGGGGGGGAGGAGGGGGGGGGAGCCCCTTGTTCAAAAGTGCTCAGCTCCCCACCCACAACCCCCACTCTCTGATCCCCCTCCTGCCACCATTCATCTGTGACCTGGGTCCCTCAGTGATCTTGGGCTCTGGGCGGTGCACTACCAGCAGCAACCACTGCTCTCCTGGTGGCACTGCCGCGCAATGCACAGCTGCCAGCCTTTGATTGGTTGGTAGTTCTTGGTCGGTGGGACTCCCCCCCCCCACCGCCCCCCACCACCCTGAGTCCTTGACCCTGTGGATGGCCCCACTCTGGCCAGTTAAGTGTCTGATTGGCAACAATACTGTAGGCCTTCCTGAAAAAGGATGAGGTGGGGCTCTCAGCAGCTCTCGGTGGGTGGGATCCCCATGTCCTTACATTAAGTTCCTCCCAATATCTCACTGAGGACTTGGCCAATCTATAGAATAGGCAAGTAGCCATTCTAGGAACTGAGAAAAGGTGAGAGATGTAACAGGTTTTAAGCAAGTACTGGGTGAGGGAAAGGGGCAATGGTAAAAGGAACAGAAGGGAAGGCGTATCATAGGGTGGCAACCAAGAGAGTTGAAATGCCAAAAGGGATGATGGTGTAAGGAAAAATGAAATGGTAAGGAACAGGAAAAGAAAGGAAAGATGTGTCTAGAGGAGGCAGAAATGGGAAATGGCAGAACCATTACAAACCGCTGCTGAGTGAAACATTGAGAGCAGTGGTTATAATCTGAAAGTATTGAACTCAATGTTGAGTCTGGAAAGCTGTAAATTGACCTGTCAACGTTCTGTTTCTACACCATCTCGTGCACTGAGCCCAGCATTACCAATAAAACAGCATTCCAGGGAAGAAGTTTCCATTCAAAAACTCCAAGGAGATTTGTAAGGAAGTTACTTAAATTCATCACACATCAAGCTGGGATTTGCTCTAATGGGGTAAAGAGGGTTACTGTTTCTGTATCCTTTTCACGGGTATTGAAAATGAACCCTGAAGTAAGAGCACAAGGTGATTCTGGACAATGAGGCTCCATTCAACCCATCTTATTTCATCCATTTGGAGTTAACCTAAACTCCCTCCCTTTGCAGCCTCTCAATGTCTTTGCTGAGGCTTTACTCAGTTTTACCTTCACTGACAGTCCGTTCCAAACTCTGACCAAGATTATCATAAATGAGTGCTGTGACCTGGATACAGATGGAAGTTTAAATACTTTAATGAGGATTGAAGATATTCAATCACTGAGAGAATATTACAGGAGTTTTTGATGTCTCAGGATGTCTCGAAAAACAACTGGCTGGTATGTTTAGATTTATGGCCTTTGGTGAGTTACATTTGGAGAGGTCTTGGTCCAGGTGCTCGAGGTTGTACCGCCTTACTAGGGTCTCCCTTGTTTGCTGAGAATGGAGAAAGGACATTGTGGGGTCTCCTTCACTCTGACACAAACACAATAGCCACCTGACCCCTCAGTAGAGAGCAGCTTACATTACTTTATCTTTTTCCTAATTTGAATGGTGCCAAAATGAACTGAAAGGTTTTGGTTCGTGGTTTGCCTTTTCTAGGGCTGGGTAGGCTGGAGTGTCATGTGCTCAGCGTATTAAAGGGAGAATTTCTCTTTGGAAAATGAGGTTTTATGGAGTGTGTCAGTTCAGCATCAGATGCCTTTGATTCGAAGGGTTAAAAAAACTAAAAACCCTTTCTTTATACTTGTTCTCATGTAATTATTTATCTCTGTTCCTGGCTTAAATATTAATTTTTTAACCTACTATTTTATTAACTGATTAAAGAAATGCATTAGGACAATGATTGTTCCGTAAATGGCCTTTGGAATGATGCATTTGCTCTGTCGGATGTATCATTTATTTAAGGTTTCAATTACTTTTTCCTTGCGTTAATAAAATATTTATTTGTGACAGCCATAATTCATACACACGTATCTTACTCAAGGGGCAGAATTTTACGTTTGGTGTGAGGGCGTGTGCCCAATATGCCTGAGGGTAATACAACGCGCCATGATGTCGGGGGTGCGTCCCGACATAATCACGCACTGGCGCGATATTTCGTTCGGTGGGCGTGCACTGGAGTCGGCTGCGCTCCCACCGATAACTGAAAGGCCTGTTAAGGCCATTAACAAGATCACTAAAATCGAGTTTACGCTGCCTGTCCAGGTTGGTGGGCAGGCAAAAAGGCCAAGTGGCCTCTACATTTTTCTAGAGAGCCTCATCCACGAGCGGGCTGAGGTTTCCTAAAGCCAATAAACATTAACTGAAAACTTTATTTTTGAATCAAAAACACGTTCCAGTTCGTGTGACAGGGTCACATGAGGGGACATGGTTTGTTTTTTAAACTTAACATTTCTTTTCACCGTCTGCATTAATTTATTTTAAAACGAGCGCCGGTCTCCGTGCCCGAGGGAAATTGAAGCTCTCTTTCGTGCCCGAGTGTGAACTGCGCCACAGGCCCACTCTCCCTCCTCCGCACCGCCCCCCCCCCCCCCCCCCACCCCTCACCCGCCCGCATAGGTTACTCTCAGCGCTGCCGCTCGCCATCCACGCAGGGCGAGCCTTAATCGCGGCCGTGAAATCGCGGCATGGAGGCGATGGTGGGCGGCGGGCGGCTTCCTGACCACCCCCGCCCATTCCCGCCGAGGGGAAGATTCTACACCTGTTCTGTAACTCTTTTGCTTGCATGTTACTTTTGAACTGTTCATCAAACAAGAACGTGGAGAGCACTTTGTGAATGAATGAAGAGTGAGTCCCCTCAAACAGCAAAGCTGCAAATTCCTAGGGGGGAGGTGGTGGATTCCTGGCGTTTTCACTGGACTGGTATTCCAGAGACCCGCGGTAATGCTCTGGGGATAAAAGCAAAATACTGCAGGTGCTGGAAATCTGAAACAAAAACAAGAGTAGCTGGAAAAACTCAGCAGGTCTGGCAGCATCTGCGGAGAGGAACAGAGTTAACGTTTCGAGTCCGTGTGACTAAGTTCTGATGAAGAGCCATACAAACTCGAAACGTTAACTGTGTTTCTCTCCGCAGATGCTGTCAGACCTGCTGAGTTTTTCCAGCTATTTTTGTTAATGCTCCGGGGACCTGGGTTCAAATTCCCACCACAGCAGTTGGTGAAATTTGAATCAATTAAAAGTCTGATGGTGACCAGAAAACCATTGTCGACTGTTGTAAAAACCCATCAGGTTCACTAATGTCCTTTAGGGAAGGAAATCTGCCATCCTTACCTGGTCTGGCCTACATGTGACTCCAGACCCACAGCAATGTGGTTGACTCTTAAAAATGAAAGTGCCCTTAATAATGGATGGGCAATAAATGCTGGCCTAGTCAGCGATGTGCACATCTCATGAATGAATTAAAAAAGGTTTACTGAAGACTGAGATTCGGATTCTCTTACAGATCACAGGTTTGGAATTCTAATTCCGAATGGGAAAAAAAAATACGTTTTGCATTATTTCGAAAGTAGGTTTGTTCCAGGCACTGACTGCGAGCAGCAGTTAATCCAAACTTACTTTAATATGCTTTAACTTTAGCTGATATTCATTTCTAACATCACTGAATTTCTCCAACTTAGATTTTAGGGACTTCATCAAGATCTTCAGCTCTTCCTGAAAAGAATAATTGTTGAAAACTTCAGTTTATTAACATTTCATAACATAGAACAAGTGGAAGAAATTATTTAGAGTCCATTGGCATAATAATGACTCATTGGTGTTGGGGACTTGGATGACACACAAGACATCAGGGGCTTATGTGTGCAACAGAGATTAGCGAGAGCTAGGCATGTAGTTAATATTTTTACATCAGTGCAGGATGCAGCTGCAAACTATAATAAGGTTTTGATGCCTCATGACTTTCCATTCATGGTGTCAAAAGGATGTAAAAAGCTTCAAATTATTGTTGCTGATATTAGCAAGAATATTCATAATATGTTCACCAACCATATCTCTGCTCTTGCAATAGATTGCATTTAAAATGAGAGGGTTCACAAAGTCACAGGTTTTCCTGATGTATACCCCGAAGGACCACTGCTTAAGAGGCAATGGCTAACGTTGGATTTGAGCTTCTATTTAATAAAGTACCAACATTAAAAAATTAACCGAAGTTGACCAGCAGATTCAAAAATGCTGACCCACTCCCCAAAAGGCTAATAACATAGGAATGGTCCTAATTGTAAGCCTGTGACATGAACACTAATGTTCCCATGTGTTTGTAAGATAAGTTGTAGCTACAGACAACATCCATTCACATAAAGGAGATAAAAACGTAAGGAGGGATTTAGATCCAAAAAGCTGGATGTAAATCGGACAGGTGGGCAAATAAATCTGGGATTATCTACCCACCGAGAAGCTTACAATTCAACAATTTCTGTTCTTAACAGATGTTTGTGGGCAGATAAATAAATCCAAATCTGCCAAGGTCCAAATTCATGTATGTAAAGCAGAGCCTGATAACCTAATCGGAATATGAGGAACAAATTGAAAGCATTGCAGCTGCAAACTCAACTTGTAGAGTCTGACATGGTAGCTATTACTGAGACGTGGCTGTAAGACAGAAAGGGGTGGGAATTAAATAGATATAAAAACAAAAAACTGCGGATGCTGGAAATCCAAAACAAAAACAGAATTACCTGGAAAAACTCAGCAGGTCTTAAACAGACCAGGTTATAAAATCTACAAGAAAAACAAAGAAAATGGTAGAGGGGAAGCTTTAACCTTAATAATTAAGGATGAAATAACTTCAAAGATAAGAAAGGATATGATGAGGGGTAAGCAGGCAGTGGAGACTTCATAAGTAGAATTGAGAAAGAGGGAAGGATTTAAGACAGTAGGGGGAGTTGTGTCGGGCCCATCTGGTAGAAGCTGTGAAATGGTAGGGCTGTATAAATGCTGAGATTAGAGATGCACATAGTAAACGCAGAGTGATTTCAATGCAGGCTGTTCACTTTCATGTAGATTGGGATGAGCAGACAAGTATATTTCAGAAAGGAACTGAATTTCTTAAGTGTTGTCCAGAATAGTTTTCTGCAACGATTCTCCAGGGGAGACAGTGGCATAGCGGTATTGTTATTGGTAGTGGTATTGTTATTAGTAGTGGTACTGTTATTGGTGGTGGTATTGTTATTAGTACTGGTACTGTTATTGGTAGTGGTACTGTTATTGGTACTGGTACTGTTATTGGTAGTGGTATTGTTATTGGTAGTGGTATTGTTATTGGTAGTGGTACTGTTATTGGTGGTGGTATTGTTAATGGTAGTGGTATGGTTATGGGTAGCGGTACTGTTATAGGTAGTGGTACTGTTATTGGTACTGGTACTGTTATTGGTAGTGGTATTGTTATTGGTAGTGGTATTGTTTCTGGTAGTGGTATTGTTATTGGTAGTGGTATTGTTATGCGTAGTGGAATTGTTATTGGTAGTGGTAAAGTTATTGGTAGTGGTACTGTTATGCGTAGTGGTATTGTTATTGGTAGCGGTATTGTTATTGATAGCGGTATTGTTATTGGCAGTGGTACTGTTATTGGTAGTGGTATTGTTTCTGGTAGTGGTATTGTTATTGGTAGTGGTATTGTTATGCGTAGTGGAATTGTTATTGGTAGCGGTACAGTTATTGGTAGTGGTACTGTTATTGGTAGTGGAAAAGTTATTCGTACTGGTATTGTTATTGGAAGTGGTATGGTTATTGGTAGCGGTATTGTTATTGGTGGCGGTATTGTTATTGGCAGTGGTAATGTAATTCGTAGTGGTATTGTTATTGGTACTGGTACAGTTATTGGTAGTGGTATTGTTATTGGTAGTGGTATTGTTATTGGAAGTGGTATTGTTATTGGCAGTGGTACTGTTAAAGGTAGTGGTAACGTTATTGGTAGTGGTACTGTTATTCGTAGTGGTATTGTTATTGGAAGTGGTATTGTTATTGGGACTGCTATTGTTATGGGCAGTGGTATTGTTATTGAGAGTGGCACTGTCATTGGTAGTGGTACTGCTAATGGTAGTGGTATAGTTATGGGTAGTGGTATTGTTATTGGAAGTGGTATTGTTATTGGTAGTGGCATTGCTATTGGTAGTGGTACTGTTAAAGGTAGAGGTATTGTTACTGGTAATGGTATTGTTATTGGTAGTGGTGCGGTTATTGGAAGTGCTACAGTTATTGGTAGTGGTATTGTTATGGGTAGTGGTATAGTTATTGGTAGTGGCACTGTTGTTGGTAGTGGTACTGTTGTTGGTAGTGGTACTGTTATTGGAACTGGCACTGTTATTATTAGTGATATTGTAATTCGTAGTGGTAATGTAAATTGTAGTGGCAATGTTATTGGTAGTGGTACTGTTATTGGTAGTAGTATAGTTATTGGTAGTGGTATTGTTATTGGTAGTGGTATTGTTATTGGTAGTGGTACTGATATTGGTAGCGGCACTGTTAATGGTAGTAGTATTGTTATTGTTAGTGGTACTGTTATTGGCAGTGGTACTGTTATTGGTAGTGGTATTGTTATTGGTAGTGGTATTGTTATTGGTAGTGGTATTGTTATTGGTAGTAGCACTGTAATTGAAAGTGGTATTGTTATTTGTAGTGGTATAGTTATTGTTAGTGGTATTGTTACTGGTAGTGGTATTGTTATTGGTAGTGGTACTGTTATTGATAGTGGTATTGTTATTGGTACTGGTACTGTTATTGGTAGTGGTACTGTTATTGGTAGTGGTACTGTTATTGGTATTGGTATTGTTATTGGTAGTGGTAGTGTGGTTAGCAGTGGTACTGTTATTGGTAGTGGCATTGTTATTGGTAGTGGTATTGTAATTGTTAATGGTACTGTTATTAGTAGTGGTGTTGTTATTGTTAGTGGTACTGTTATTGGCAGTGGTACTGTTATTGGTAGTGGTATTGTTATTGGTAGTAGTATTGTTATTGGTAGTGGTACTGTTATTGGTAATGGTATTGCTATTTGTAGTTGTACTGTTGTTGGTAGTGGTATTGTTATTGGGAGTGGTATTGTTACTGGTAGTGGTATTGTTACTGGTAGTGGTACTGTTACAGGTAGTGGTATTGTTATTGGAAGTGATATTGTTATTGGAAGTGGTATTGTTACGGGTAATGGTATTGTTATTGGTAGTGGTATTGCTATTGGTAGTGGTACTGTTATTGGTAGTGGTGTTGTTATTGGTAGTGGTACTGTTATTGGTAGTGGAATTGTTATTGGTAGTGGTAATGTTATAGGTAGTGGTACTGTTATTGATAGTGGTATTGTTATTGGTACTGGTACTGTTATTGGTAGTGGTACTGTTATTGGTAGTGGTACTGTTATTGGTATTGGTATTGTTATTGGTAGTGGTAGTGTGGTTAGCAGTGGTACTGTTATTGGTAGTGGCATTGTTATTGGTAGTGGTATTGTAATTGGTAATGGTACTGTTATTAGTAGTGGTGTTGTTATTGGTAGTGGTATTGTTATTGATAGTGGTATTGTTATTGGTAGTGGTATTGTTATTGATAGTGATATTGTTATTGGTAATGGTACTGTTATTGGTAGTGGTATTGTTACAGGCAGTGGTATTGTTATTGATAGTGGTATTGTTATTGGTAGGGTTACTGTTATTTGTAGTCGTACTATTATTGGTAGTGGTATTGTTTTGGTAGTGGTATTGTTATTGGTAGTGGTATTGTTATTGATAGTGGTATTGTTATTGGTAATGGTACTGTTATTGGTAGTGGTATTGTTACTGGTAGTGGTATTATTATTGGTAGTGGTGCTGTTATTGGTAGGGTTACTGTTATTTGTAGTCGTACTATTATTGGTAGTGGTATTGTTTTGGTAGTGGTATTGTTATTGGTAGTGGTACTGTTATTGGTAGTGGTATTGCTACTGGTAGTGGTATTGTTACTGGTAGTGGCACAGTTATTGGTATTGATATTGTTATTGGTAGTGCTATTGTTATTGGTAGTGGTATTTTTATTAATAGTGGTACTGTTATTGGTAGTGGTACTGTTATTTGTAGTGGTATTGTTATTGGTAGTGGTATTGTTATTGGTAGTGGTACTGTTATTGGTAATGGTATTGCTATTTGTAGTTGTATGGTTGTTGGTAGTGGTATTGTTATTGGTAGTGGTATTGTTATTGGTAGTGGCACTGTTATTGGTAGTGGTATTGTTATTGGTAGTGGTACTGTTATTGGTATGGAATTTTTATTGGAAGTGGTATTGTTATTGGCAGTGTTATTGTTATTGGTATTGGTACTGTCATTGGTAGTGGTATTGTCATTGGTACTGATATTGTTAATGGTAGTGGTACTGTTAGTGATAATGGTATTGATATTTGTAGTGGTACTGGTGTAGGTAGTGGTATTGTTATTGGTAGTGGTATTGTTATTGGTAGTAGTACTGTTATTGGTAGTGGTATTGTAATTGGTATTGGAATTGTTATTGGTGGTGGTATTGTGATTGGTAATGGTACTGTTATTAGCAGTGGTACTTTTATTGGTATTGGTATTGTTATTGGCAGTGGTACTGTTATTGGCAGTGGTATTGTTATTGTTAATGGTACTGTTATTGGTAGTGGTACAGTTATGGGTAGCGGTACTGTTATTGGTAGCGGTACTGATATTGGTAGTGGTATTGTTATTGGTAGTGGTATTGTTATTGGTACTGGTACTGTTATTAGTATTGGTACAGTTATGGGTAGCGGTACTGTTATTGGTAGTGGTATTGTTATTGATAGTAGCACTGTTATTGGTAGTGGTATTGTTATTGGTAGTGGTACTCTTATTGGTAGTGGTATTGTTACTGCTAGTGGTATTATTATTGGTATTTGGACAGTTATTGGAATTGATACTGTTATTGGTAGTGGTATTGTTATTGGTAGTGGTATTATTATCGGTAGTGGTACTTTTATTGATCATGGTATTGTTATTGGTAGAGGTTTTGTTATTGGTAGTGGTATTGTTATTGGTAATGGGACTATGATTAGAAGTGGAACAGTTATTGGTAGTGGTATTGTTATTGGTAGTGGTATTGTTAATGGTTGTGGTACTGTTCTTTGTAGTGTTATTGTTATTGGTAGTAGTACTGATATTGGTAGTGGTATAGTTATTGCTAGTGGTTCTGTTATTGGTAGTGGTATTGTTCCTGGTAGTGGTATTGTTATTGTTAGTGGTAATGCAAATTGTAGTGGTATTGTTATTGTTAGTGGTACTGTTATTGGTAGAGGCAATGTTATTGGTAGTGGTACTGTTATTGGTAGATGTATTGTTATTAGTAGTGGTATTGTTCCTGGTAGTGGTATTGTTATTGGTAATGGTATATTATTGGTAGTTGTACTATTATAAGAAATCGTACTGTTATTGGTAGTTGTACTGTTATTGGTAATGGTATTGTTATGAATAGCGGTACTGTTATTGGTAGTGGTATTGTTCTTCGTGGTGTTACTGTTATTGGTAGAGTTATTGTTATTGGTCGTGGTATTGTTATTGGTAGTGGTATTGTTATGAGTAGCGGTACTGTTATTGGTAGTGGTATTGTTCTTCGTGGTGGTACTGTTATTGGTAGTGTTATTGTTATTGGTTGTGGTATTGATATTGGTATTGGTACTTTTATTGGTAGTGGTACTGTTATTGGAAGTATTATTGTTATTGGTATTGGTACTGTTATTGGTAGTGGCACTGTAATTGAAAGTGGTATTGTTATTGGTAGTATTACTGTTATTGGCAGCGGTATTGTTATTGGTAGTGGTACTGTTGTTGGTAGTGGTATTGTTATTGGTAGCGGTATTGTTATTGGTAGTGGCACTGTTATTGGTAATGGTATTGTTATTGGTAGTGATATTGTTATTGGTAGTGGTATTGTTACGGGTAATGGTATTGTTATTGGTAGTGGTATGGCTATTGGTAGTGGTACTGTTATTGGTAATGGTATTGTTATTGGTAGTGGTAGTGTTATAGGTAGTGGTACTGATATTGGTAGTTGTACTGTTATTGGTAGTGGAATTGTTATTGGTAGTGGTACTGTTATTGGTAGTGGTACTGTTAATGGTAGTGGTACTGATATTGGTGGTGGTACTGTTATTGGTAGTGGTACTGTTATTGATAGTGGTATTGTTATTGGTAGTGGTACTGTTATTGGTACTGGAATTCTTATTGGTAGTGGTAGTGTGGTTAGTAGTGGTATTGTTATTGGTAGTGGTATTTTTATTGGTAGTGGTACTGTTATTGGTAGTGGTATTGTTATTGGTAGTGGTAATGTTATTGGTAGTGGTAATGTTATAGGTAGTGGTACTGATATTGGTAGTGGTACTGTTATTGGTAGTGGTATTGTTATTGGTAGTGGTACTGTTATTGGTAGTGGTACTGTTATTGGTATTGGTATTGTTATTGGTAGTGGTAGTGTGGTTAGCAGTGGTACTGTTATTGATAGTGGTATTGTTATTGGTAGTGGTATTGTAATTGGTAATGGTACTGATATTAGTAGTGGTATTGTTATTGGTAGTGGTATTGTTATTGATAGTGGTACTGTTATTGGTAGTGGAATTTTTATTGGTAGTGATATTGTTATTGGTAGTGGTACTGCTGTTGGTAGTGGTATTGTTATTGGTAGTAGGACTGTTCTTTGTAGTGGTATTGTTATTGGTAGTGGTATTGTCCGGGTAGTGGTATTGTTATTGTTAATGGTAATGTAAATTGTAGTGGTATTGTTATTGGTATTGGTACTGTTATTGGTAGAGGCAATGTTATTGGTAGTGGTAGTGTTATTGGTAGTGGTATTGTTATTGGTAGTGTTATTGTAATTGGTAATGTTACTGTTATTAGTAGTGGTATTGTTATTGGTAGTGGTACAGTTATTGGTAGTGGTATTGTTATTGGTAGTGGTATTGTTATTGGAAGTGGTATTGTTATTGGCAGTGGTACTGTTATTGGTAGTGGTAACGTTATTGGTAGTGGTACTGTTATTCGTAGTGGTATTGTTATTGGAAGTGGTATGGTTATTGGTAGTGGTATTGTTATTGGTAGCGGTATTGTTATTGGCAGTTCTAATGTTATTGGTAGTGGTATTGTTATTGGTAGTGGCATTGTTATTGGTAGTGGTACTGTTATTGGTAGTGGTATTGTTATTGGTAGTGGTAATGTTGTTGGTAGTGGTATTGTTATTGGTAGTGGTATTGTTATTGGTAGTGGTAATGTTGTTGGTAGTGGTATTGTTATTGGTAGTGGTATTGTTATTGGTAGTGCTACTATTATTGGTGGTGGTATTGTTATTGGTAGTGGTGCTGTTATTCGTAGCGGTATTGTTATTGGCAGTGGTACTGTTATTGGTAGTGGTATTGTTATTGGTAGTGGTACTTTTATTGGTGGTGGTATTGTTATTGGTAGTGGTATTATTATTGGTAGTGGTGCTGTTATTCGTAGCGGTATTGTTATTGGCAGTGGTACTGTTATTGGTAATGGTATTGTTATTGGTAGTGGTACTATTATTGGTAGTGGTATTGTTATTGGTAGTGGTGCTGTTATTCGTAGCGGTATTGTTATTGGCAGTGGTACTGTTATTGGTAATGGTACTGTTATTGGCAGTGGTACTGTTATTGGTAGTGGTATTGTTATTGGTAGTGGTGCTGTTATTCGTAGCGGTATTGTTATTGGCAGTGGTACTGTTATTGGTAGTGGTATTGTTATTGGCAGTGGTACTGTTATTGGTAGTGGTATTGTTATTGGTAGTGGTGCTGTTATTCGTAGCGGTATTGTTATTGGCAGTGGTACTGTTATTGGTAGTGGTATTGTTATTGGTAGTGATATTGTTATTAGTAGTGGTAATGTTATTGGTAGTGGTATTGATATTGGTAGTGGTACTGTTATTGGTGGTGGTATTGTTATTGTTAGTGGTATTGTTATTGGTAGTGGAATTGTTATTGGTAGTGGTATTGTTATTGGTAGTGGTAATGTTACTAGTAGTGGTATTGTTATTGGTAGTGGTACTGATATTGGTAGTGGTACTGATATTGGTAGTGGTATTGTTATTGGTAGTGGTACTGTTATTGGTAGTGGTATTGTTATTGGTAGTGGTATTCTTAATGGTAATGGCATTGTTATGGGAAGTGGTACTGTAATTGGTAGCAGTACTATTAATGGTAGTGGTATTGTTATTGGTAGTGGTACAGTCATTAGGAGTGGTATTGTTATTGGGACTGCAATTGTTATGGGCAGTGGTATTGTTATTGAGAGTGGCACTGTCATTGGTAGTGGTACTGCTAATGGTAGTGGTATAGTTATGGGTAGTGGTATTGTTATTGGAAGTGGTATTGTTATTGGTAGTGGCATTGCTATTGGTAGTGGTACTGTTAAAGGTAGAGGTATTGTTACTGGTAATGGTATTGTTATTGGTAGTGGTGCGGTTATTGGAAGTGCTACAGTTATTGGTAGTGGTATTGTTATGGGTAGTGGTATAGTTATTGGTAGTGGCACTGTTGTTGGTAGTGGTACTGTTGTTGGTAGTGGTACTGTTATTGGAACTGGCACTGTTATTATTAGTGATATTGTAATTCGTAGTGGTAATGTAAATTGTAGTGGCAATGTTATTGGTAGTGGTACTGTTATTGGTAGTAGTATAGTTATTGGTAGTGGTATTGTTATTGGTAGTGGTATTGTTATTGGTAGTGGTACTGATATTGGTAGCGGCACTGTTAATGGTAGTAGTATTGTTATTGTTAGTGGTACTGTTATTGGCAGTGGTACTGTTATTGGTAGTGGTATTGTTATTGGTAGTGGTATTGTTATTGGTAGTGGTATTGTTATTGGTAGTAGCACTGTAATTGAAAGTGGTATTGTTATTTGTAGTGGTATAGTTATTGTTAGTGGTATTGTTACTGGTAGTGGTATTGTTATTGGTAGTGGTACTGTTATTGGTATTGGTATTGTTATTGGTAGTGGTAGTGTGGTTAGCAGTGGTACTGTTATTGGTAGTGGCATTGTTATTGGTAGTGGTATTGTAATTGTTAATGGTACTGTTATTAGTAGTGGTGTTGTTATTGTTAGTGGTACTGTTATTGGCAGTGGTACTGTTATTGGTAGTGGTATTGTTATTGGTAGTAGTATTGTTATTGGTAGTGGTACTGTTATTGGTAATGGTATTGCTATTTGTAGTTGTACTGTTGTTGGTAGTGGTATTGTTATTGGGAGTGGTATTGTTACTGGTAGTGGTATTGTTACTGGTAGTGGTACTGTTACAGGTAGTGGTATTGTTATTGGAAGTGATATTGTTATTGGAAGTGGTATTGTTACGGGTAATGGTATTGTTATTGGTAGTGGTATTGCTATTGGTAGTGGTACTGTTATTGGTAGTGGTGTTGTTATTGGTAGTGGTACTGTTATTGGTAGTGGAATTGTTATTGGTAGTGGTAATGTTATAGATAGTGGTACTGTTATTGATAGTGGTATTGTTATTGGTACTGGTACTGTTATTGGTAGTGGTACTGTTATTGGTAGTGGTACTGTTATTGGTATTGGTATTGTTATTGGTAGTGGTAGTGTGGTTAGCAGTGGTACTGTTATTGGTAGTGGCATTGTTATTGGTAGTGGTATTGTAATTGGTAATGGTACTGTTATTAGTAGTGGTGTTGTTATTGGTAGTGGTATTGTTATTGATAGTGGTATTGTTATTGGTAGTGGTATTGTTATTGATAGTGATATTGTTATTGGTAATGGTACTGTTATTGGTAGTGGTATTGTTACAGGCAGTGGTATTGTTATTGATAGTGGTATTGTTATTGGTAGGGTTACTGTTATTTGTAGTCGTACTATTATTGGTAGTGGTATTGTTTTGGTAGTGGTATTGTTATTGGTAGTGGTATTGTTATTGATAGTGGTATTGTTATTGGTAATGGTACTGTTATTGGTAGTGGTATTGTTACTGGTAGTGGTATTATTATTGGTAGTGGTGCTGTTATTGGTAGGGTTACTGTTATTTGTAGTCGTACTATTATTGGTAGTGGTATTGTTTTGGTAGTGGTATTGTTATTGGTAGTGGTACTATTATTGGTAGTGGTATTGCTACTGGTAGTGGTATTGTTACTGGTAGTGGCACAGTTATTGGTATTGATATTGTTATTGGTAGTGCTATTGTTATTGGTAGTGGTATTTTTATTAATAGTGGTACTGTT
This sequence comes from Isurus oxyrinchus, assembly GCA_026770705.1. NCBI lineage: Eukaryota > Metazoa > Chordata > Chondrichthyes > Lamniformes > Lamnidae > Isurus > Isurus oxyrinchus. Next base: position 2,630,686 of record JANJGN010000002.1, on the reverse strand, counting down.
ATTGGTAGTGGTACTGTTATTTGTAGTGGTATTGTTATTGGTAGTGGTATTGTTATTGGTAGTGGTACTGTTATTGGTAATGGTATTGCTATTTGTAGTTGTATGGTTGTTGGTAGTGGTATTGTTATTGGTAGTGGTATTGTTATTGGTAGTGGCACTGTTATTGGTAGTGGTATTGTTATTGGTAGTGGTACTGTTATTGGTATGGAATTTTTATTGGTAGTGGTATTGTTATTGGTAGTGGTATTGTCATTGGTACTGATATTGTTAATGGTAGTGGTACTGTTAGTGGTAATGGTATTGATATTTGTAGTGGTACTGGTGTAGGTAGTGGTATTGTTATTGGTAGTGGTATTGTTATTGGTAGTAGTACTGTTATTGGTAGTGGTATTGTTATTGATAGTGGTATTGTTATTGGTAGTGGTATTGTTATTGATAGTGATATTGTTATTGGTAATGGTACTGTTATTGGTAGTGGTATTGTTACAGGCAGTGGTATTGTTATTGATAGTGGTATTGTTATTGGTAGAGTTACTGTTATTTGTAGTCGTACTATTATTGGTAGTGGTATTGTTTTGGTAGTGGTATTGTTATTGGTAGTGGTATTGTTATTGATAGTGGTATTGTTATTGGTAATGGTACTGTTATTGGTAGTGGTATTGTTACTGGTAGTGGTATTATTATTGGTAGTGGTGCTGTTATTGGTAGGGTTACTGTTATTTGTAGTCGTACTATTATTGGTAGTGGTATTGTTTTGGTAGTGGTATTGTTATTGGTAGTGGTACTATTATTGGTAGTGGTATTGCTACTGGTAGTGGTATTGTTACTGGTAGTGGCACAGTTATTGGTATTGATATTGTTATTGGTAGTGCTATTGTTATTGGTAGTGGTATTTTTATTAATAGTGGTACTGTTATTGGTAGTGGTACTGTTATTTGTAGTGGTATTGTTATTGGTAGTGGTATTGTTATTGGTAGTGGTACTGTTATTGGTAATGGTATTGCTATTTGTAGTTGTATGGTTGTTGGTAGTGGTATTGTTATTGGTAGTGGTATTGTTATTGGTAGTGGCACTGTTATTGGTAGTGGTATTGTTATTGGTAGTGGTACTGTTATTGGTATGGAATTTTTATTGGTAGTGGTATTGTTATTGGTAGTGGTATTGTCATTGGTACTGATATTGTTAATGGTAGTGGTACTGTTAGTGGTAATGGTATTGATATTTGTAGTGGTACTGGTGTAGGTAGTGGTATTGTTATTGGTAGTGGTATTGTTATTGGTAGTAGTACTGTTATTGGTAGTGGTATTGTAATTGGTATTGGAATTGTTATTGGTGGTGGTATTGTGATTGGTAATGGTACTGTTATTAGCAGTGGTACTTTTATTGGTATTGGTATTGTTATTGGCAGTGGTAGTGTTATTGGCAGTGGTATCGTTATTGTTAATGGTACTGTTATTGGTAGTGGTACAGTTATGGGTAGCGGTACTGTTATTGGTAGCGGTACTGATATTGGTAGTGGTATTGTTATTGGTAGTGGTATTGTTATTGGTACTGGTACTGTTATTAGTATTGGTACAGTTATGGGTAGCGGTACTGTTATTGGTAGTGGTATTGTTATTGATAGTAGCACTGTTATTGGTAGTGGTATTGTTATTGGTAGTGGTACTCTTATTGGTAGTGGTATTGTTACTGCTAGTGGTATTATTATTGGTATTTGGACAGTTATTGGAATTGATACTGTTATTGGTAGTGGTATTGTTATTGGTAGTGGTATTATTATCGGTAGTGGTACTTTTATTGATCATGGTATTGTTATTGGTAGAGGTTTTGTTATTGGTAGTGGTATTGTTATTGGTAATGGGACTATGATTAGAAGTGGAACAGTTATTGGTAGTGGTATTGTTATTGGTAGTGGTATTGTTAATGGTTGTGGTACTGTTCTTTGTAGTGTTATTGTTATTGGTAGTAGTACTGATATTGGTAGTGGTATAGTTATTGCTAGTGGTTCTGTTATTGGTAGTGGTATTGTTCCTGGTAGTGGTATTGTTATTGTTAGTGGTAATGCAAATTGTAGTGGTATTGTTATTGTTAGTGGTACTGTTATTGGTAGAGGCAATGTTATTGGTAGTGGTACTGTTATTGGTAGATGTATTGTTATTAGTAGTGGTATTGTTCCTGGTAGTGGTATTGTTATTGGTAATGGTATATTATTGGTAGTTGTACTATTATAAGAAATCGTACTGTTATTGGTAGTTGTACTGTTATTGGTAATGGTATTGTTATGAATAGCGGTACTGTTATTGGTAGTGGTATTGTTCTTCGTGGTGGTACTGTTATTGGTAGAGTTATTGTTATTGGTCGTGGTATTGTTATTGGTAGTGGTATTGTTATGAGTAGCGGTACTGTTATTGGTAGTGGTATTGTTCTTCGTGGTGGTACTGTTATTGGTAGTGTTATTGTTATTGGTTGTGGTATTGATATTGGTATTGGTACTTTTATTGGTAGTGGTACTGTTATTGGAAGTATTATTGTTATTGGTATTGGTACTGTTATTGGTAGTGGCACTGTAATTGAAAGTGGTATTGTTATTGGTAGTATTACTGTTATTGGCAGCGGTATTGTTATTGGTAGTGGTACTGTTGTTGGTAGTGGTATTGTTATTGGTAGCGGTATTGTTATTGGTAGTGGCACTGTTATTGGTAATGGTATTGTTATTGGTAGTGATATTGTTATTGGTAGTGGTATTGTTACGGGTAATGGTATTGTTATTGGTAGTGGTATGGCTATTGGTAGTGGTACTGTTATTGGTAATGGTATTGTTATTGGTAGTGGTAGTGTTATAGGTAGTGGTACTGATATTGGTAGTTGTACTGTTATTGGTAGTGGAATTGTTATTGGTAGTGGTACTGTTATTGGTAGTGGTACTGTTAATGGTAGTGGTACTGATATTGGTGGTGGTACTGTTATTGGTAGTGGTACTGTTATTGATAGTGGTATTGTTATTGGTAGTGGTACTGTTATTGGTACTGGAATTCTTATTGGTAGTGGTAGTGTGGTTAGTAGTGGTATTGTTATTGGTAGTGGTATTTTTATTGGTAGTGGTACTGTTATTGGTAGTGGTATTGTTATTGGTAGTGGTAATGTTATTGGTAGTGGTAATGTTATAGGTAGTGGTACTGATATTGGTAGTGGTACTGTTATTGGTAGTGGTATTGTTATTGGTAGTGGTACTGTTATTGGTAGTGGTACTGTTATTGGTATTGGTATTGTTATTGGTAGTGGTAGTGTGGTTAGCAGTGGTACTGTTATTGATAGTGGTATTGTTATTGGTAGTGGTATTGTAATTGGTAATGGTACTGATATTAGTAGTGGTATTGTTATTGGTAGTGGTATTGTTATTGATAGTGGTACTGTTATTGGTAGTGGAATTTTTATTGGTAGTGATATTGTTATTGGTAGTGGTACTGCTGTTGGTAGTGGTATTGTTATTGGTAGTAGGACTGTTCTTTGTAGTGGTATTGTTATTGGTAGTGGTATTGTCCGGGTAGTGGTATTGTTATTGTTAATGGTAATGTAAATTGTAGTGGTATTGTTATTGGTATTGGTACTGTTATTGGTAGAGGCAATGTTATTGGTAGTGGTAGTGTTATTGGTAGTGGTATTGTTATTGGTAGTGTTATTGTAATTGGTAATGTTACTGTTATTAGTAGTGGTATTGTTATTGGTAGTGGTACAGTTATTGGTAGTGGTATTGTTATTGGTAGTGGTATTGTTATTGGAAGTGGTATTGTTATTGGCAGTGGTACTGTTATTGGTAGTGGTAACGTTATTGGTAGTGGTACTGTTATTCGTAGTGGTATTGTTATTGGAAGTGGTATGGTTATTGGTAGTGGTATTGTTATTGGTAGCGGTATTGTTATTGGCAGTTCTAATGTTATTGGTAGTGGTATTGTTATTGGTAGTGGCATTGTTATTGGTAGTGGTACTGTTATTGGTAGTGGTATTGTTATTGGTAGTGGTAATGTTGTTGGTAGTGGTATTGTTATTGGTAGTGGTATTGTTATTGGTAGTGGTAATGTTGTTGGTAGTGGTATTGTTATTGGTAGTGGTATTGTTATTGGTAGTGGTACTATTATTGGTGGTGGTATTGTTATTGGTAGTGGTGCTGTTATTCGTAGCGGTATTGTTATTGGCAGTGGTACTGTTATTGGTAGTGGTATTGTTATTGGTAGTGGTACTTTTATTGGTGGTGGTATTGTTATTGGTAGTGGTATTATTATTGGTAGTGGTGCTGTTATTCGTAGCGGTATTGTTATTGGCAGTGGTACTGTTATTGGTAATGGTATTGTTATTGGTAGTGGTACTATTATTGGTAGTGGTATTGTTATTGGTAGTGGTGCTGTTATTCGTAGCGGTATTGTTATTGGCAGTGGTACTGTTATTGGTAATGGTACTGTTATTGGCAGTGGTACTGTTATTGGTAGTGGTATTGTTATTGGTAGTGGTGCTGTTATTCGTAGCGGTATTGTTATTGGCAGTGGTACTGTTATTGGTAGTGGTATTGTTATTGGCAGTGGTACTGTTATTGGTAGTGGTATTGTTATTGGTAGTGGTGCTGTTATTCGTAGCGGTATTGTTATTGGCAGTGGTACTGTTATTGGTAGTGGTATTGTTATTGGTAGTGATATTGTTATTAGTAGTGGTAATGTTATTGGTAGTGGTATTGATATTGGTAGTGGTACTGTTATTGGTGGTGGTATTGTTATTGTTAGTGGTATTGTTATTGGTAGTGGAATTGTTATTGGTAGTGGTATTGTTATTGGTAGTGGTAATGTTACTAGTAGTGGTATTGTTATTGGTAGTGGTACTGATATTGGTAGTGGTACTGATATTGGTAGTGGTATTGTTATTGGTAGTGGTACTGTTATTGGTAGTGGTATTGTTATTGGTAGTGGTATTCTTAATGGTAATGGCATTGTTATGGGAAGTGGTACTGTAATTGGTAGCAGTACTATTAATGGTAGTGGTATTGTTATTGGTAGTGGTACAGTCATTAGGAGTGGTATTGTTATTGGGACTGCAATTGTTATGGGCAGTGGTATTGTTATTGAGAGTGGCACTGTCATTGGTAGTGGTACTGCTAATGGTAGTGGTATAGTTATGGGTAGTGGTATTGTTATTGGAAGTGGTATTGTTATTGGTAGTGGCATTGCTATTGGTAGTGGTACTGTTAAAGGTAGAGGTATTGTTACTGGTAATGGTATTGTTATTGGTAGTGGTGCGGTTATTGGAAGTGCTACAGTTATTGGTAGTGGTATTGTTATGGGTAGTGGTATAGTTATTGGTAGTGGCACTGTTGTTGGTAGTGGTACTGTTGTTGGTAGTGGTACTGTTATTGGAACTGGCACTGTTATTATTAGTGATATTGTAATTCGTAGTGGTAATGTAAATTGTAGTGGCAATGTTATTGGTAGTGGTACTGTTATTGGTAGTAGTATAGTTATTGGTAGTGGTATTGTTATTGGTAGTGGTATTGTTATTGGTAGTGGTACTGATATTGGTAGCGGCACTGTTAATGGTAGTAGTATTGTTATTGTTAGTGGTACTGTTATTGGCAGTGGTACTGTTATTGGTAGTGGTATTGTTATTGGTAGTGGTATTGTTATTGGTAGTGGTATTGTTATTGGTAGTAGCACTGTAATTGAAAGTGGTATTGTTATTTGTAGTGGTATAGTTATTGTTAGTGGTATTGTTACTGGTAGTGGTATTGTTATTGGTAGTGGTACTGTTATTGATAGTGGTATTGTTATTGGTACTGGTACTGTTATTGGTAGTGGTACTGTTATTGGTAGTGGTACTGTTATTGGTATTGGTATTGTTATTGGTAGTGGTAGTGTGGTTAGCAGTGGTACTGTTATTGGTAGTGGCATTGTTATTGGTAGTGGTATTGTAATTGTTAATGGTACTGTTATTAGTAGTGGTGTTGTTATTGTTAGTGGTACTGTTATTGGCAGTGGTACTGTTATTGGTAGTGGTATTGTTATTGGTAGTAGTATTGTTATTGGTAGTGGTACTGTTATTGGTAATGGTATTGCTATTTGTAGTTGTACTGTTGTTGGTAGTGGTATTGTTATTGGGAGTGGTATTGTTACTGGTAGTGGTATTGTTACTGGTAGTGGTACTGTTACAGGTAGTGGTATTGTTATTGGAAGTGATATTGTTATTGGAAGTGGTATTGTTACGGGTAATGGTATTGTTATTGGTAGTGGTATTGCTATTGGTAGTGGTACTGTTATTGGTAGTGGTGTTGTTATTGGTAGTGGTACTGTTATTGGTAGTGGAATTGTTATTGGTAGTGGTAATGTTATAGGTAGTGGTACTGTTATTGATAGTGGTATTGTTATTGGTACTGGTACTGTTATTGGTAGTGGTACTGTTATTGGTAGTGGTACTGTTATTGGTATTGGTATTGTTATTGGTAGTGGTAGTGTGGTTAGCAGTGGTACTGTTATTGGTAGTGGCATTGTTATTGGTAGTGGTATTGTAATTGGTAATGGTACTGTTATTAGTAGTGGTGTTGTTATTGGTAGTGGTATTGTTATTGATAGTGGTATTGTTATTGGTAGTGGTATTGTTATTGATAGTGATATTGTTATTGGTAATGGTACTGTTATTGGTAGTGGTATTGTTACAGGCAGTGGTATTGTTATTGATAGTGGTATTGTTATTGGTAGGGTTACTGTTATTTGTAGTCGTACTATTATTGGTAGTGGTATTGTTTTGGTAGTGGTATTGTTATTGGTAGTGGTATTGTTATTGATAGTGGTATTGTTATTGGTAATGGTACTGTTATTGGTAGTGGTATTGTTACTGGTAGTGGTATTATTATTGGTAGTGGTGCTGTTATTGGTAGGGTTACTGTTATTTGTAGTCGTACTATTATTGGTAGTGGTATTGTTTTGGTAGTGGTATTGTTATTGGTAGTGGTACTATTATTGGTAGTGGTATTGCTACTGGTAGTGGTATTGTTACTGGTAGTGGCACAGTTATTGGTATTGATATTGTTATTGGTAGTGCTATTGTTATTGGTAGTGGTATTTTTATTAATAGTGGTACTGTTATTGGTAGTGGTACTGTTATTTGTAGTGGTATTGTTATTGGTAGTGGTATTGTTATTGGTAGTGGTACTGTTATTGGTAATGGTATTGCTATTTGTAGTTGTATGGTTGTTGGTAGTGGTATTGTTATTGGTAGTGGTATTGTTATTGGTAGTGGCACTGTTATTGGTAGTGGTATTGTTATTGGTAGTGGTACAGTCATTAGGAGTGGTATTATTGGGAGTGCTATTGTTATTGGTAGTGGTATAGTTATTGGTAGTAGTATTGTTATTGGTAGTGGTACTGTTATTGGTAGTGGCATTGCTATTGGTACTGGTATTGTTGTTGGAAGTGATATTGTTTTTGATAGTGGTACTGTTATTGGTATAGATATTGTTATTGGAAGTGGTATTGTTATTGGTAGAGGTATTGTTACTGTTAGTGGTACAGATATTTGTAGTGGTACTGTTGTTGGAAGTGGTATTGTTATTGGTATTGGTACTGTTATTGGTAGTGGCATTGTAATTGAAAGTGGTATTGTTATTGGTAGTGGTACTGTTATTGGTAGCGGCATAGTTATTGGCAGTGGTACTGTTATTGGTAGTGGTACTGTTATTGTTAGTGGTACTGTTATTGGTAGTGGTACTGTTATTGCTAGTGTTATTGTTATTGGTAGTTGTATTGTTATTGGTAGTGGCACTGTTATTGGTAGCGGTACTGTTATTGTTAGTGGAATTATTATTGGTCGTGGTATTGTTATTGGTATTGGTACTGTTGTTGGTAGTGGAATTGTTATTGGTATTAGTACTGTTGTTGGTAGTGGTATTGTTAATGGTAGTGGTATTGTTATTGGTAGTATTAATGTTATTGGTAGTGGTATTGTAATTGGTAATGGTACTGTTATTAGTAGTGGCATTGTTATTGGTAGTTGTATTGTTATTGGTAGTGGTTCTGTTATTGGTAGTGGTATTGTTATTGGTAGTGGTATTGTAATTGGTAGTGGTTTTGTTATTGGTAGTGGTATAGTAATTGGTACTGGTATTGTTATTGGTACTGGTACTGTTATTGGTAGTTGTATTGTTATGGGTGGCGGTACTGTTATTGATTGTGTTATTGTTATTCGCGGAGGTACTGTTATTGGTAGTGGTATTGTTATTGGTAATGGTACTGATATTGGTAATGGTATTGTTATTTGTAGTGGTATTGTTATTGGTAGTGGTATTGTTATTGGTAGTGGTATTGTTGTTGGTAATGGTATTGTTATTGCTAGTGGTAACGTTATTGGTAGTGGAATTGTTATTGGTAGTGGCACTGTTATTGGTAGTGGTACTGATATTGGTAGTGGTATTGTTACTGGTAGTGGTATTATTATTGGTAGTGGTATTGTTATTGATAGTGGTATTGTTATTGGTAGTGGTACTGTTATTGGTAGTGGGATTATTATTGGTAGTGGCACTGTGATTGGTAGTGTTATTGTTATTGGTAGTGGTACTGTTATCGGCAGTGTAATTGTTATTGGTTGTGGTACTATTGTTGGTAGTGGTATTGTTATTGGCAGTGTTATTGTTATTGGTATTGGTACTGTTATTGGTAGTGGTATTGTTATTGTTAATGGTTCTGTTACTGGTAGTGGTATTGTTATTGATGGTGGTATTGTTATTGGTAGTGCTACAGTTATTAGGTGTGGTATTGTTATTGGTAGTGGTATTGTTATTGCTAATGGTACTGATATTAGTAGTGGTATTGTTACTGGTAGCGGTACTGTTCTTTGTAGTGTTATTGTTATTGGTAGTGGTACCGATATTGGTAGTGGTATTGTTATTTGTAGTCGTACTGTTATTGGTAGTGGTATTGTTCCTGGTAATGGTCTTGTTATTGGTAGTCGTATTGTAAATTGTAGTGGTATTGTTATTGGAATTGGTACTGTTATTGGTAGTGGAATTGTTATTGGTTGTGGTACTGTTGTTGGTAGATGTATTGTTATTAGCAGTTTTATTGTTATTGGTATTGGTACTGTTATTGCTGGTGGTATTGTCATTGGTAGTGATATTGTTATTGGTAGTGGTATTGTTATTGGTAGTGGTACTGTTATTGGTAGTGGTACTGTTATTGGTAGTGGTACTGTTATTGCTAGTGTTATTGTTATTGGTAGTTGTATTGTTATTGGTAGTGGCACTGTTATTGGTAGCTGTACTGTTATTGTTAGTGGAATTATTATTGGTCGTGGTATTGTTATTGGTATTGGTACTGTTATTTGTAGTGGTACTGTTATTGGTATTGGTATTGTTGTTGGTAGTGGAATTGTTATTGGTATTAGTACTGTTGTTGGTAGTGGTATTGTTAATGGTAGTGGTATTGTTATTGGTAGTGTTAATGGTATTGGTAGTGGTATTGTAATTGGTAATGGTACTGTTATTAGTAGTGGCATTGTTATTGGTAGTTGTATTGTTATTGGTAGTGGTTCTGTTATTGGTAGTGGTATTGTTATTGGTAGTGGTATTGTAATTGGTAGTGGTTTTGTTATTGGTAGTGGTATAGTAATTGGTACTGGTATTGTTATTGGTACTGGTACTGTTATTGGTAGTTGTATTGTTATGGGTGGCGGTACTGTTATTGACTGTGTTATTGTTATTCGCGGAGGTACTGTTATTGGTAGTGGTATTGTTATTGGTAATGGTACTGATATTGGTAATGGTATTGTTATTTGTAGTGGAATTGTTATTGGTAGTGGCACTGTTATTGGTAGTGGTACTGATATTGGTAGTGGTATTGTTACTGGTAGTGGTATTATTATTGGTAGTGGTATTGTTATTGATAGTGGTATTGTTATTGGTAGTGGTACTGTTATTGGTAGTGGGATTATTATTGGTAGTGGCACTGTGATTGGTAGTGTTATTGTTATTGGTAGTGGTACTGTTATCGGCAGTGGAATTGTTATTGGTTGTGGTACTATTGTTGGTAGTGGTATTGTTATTGGCAGTGTTATTGTTATTGGTATTGGTATTGTTATTGGTAGTGGTATTGTTATTGTTAATGGTTCTGTTACTGGTAGTGGTATTGTTATTGATGGTGGTATTGTTATTGGTAGTGCTACAGTTATTAGGTGTGGTATTGTTATTGGTCGTGGTATTGTTATTGGTATTGGTACTGTTATTTGTAGTGGTACTGTTATTGGTATTGGTATTGTTGTTGGTAGTGGAATTGTTATTGGTATTAGTACTGTTGTTGGTAGTGGTATTGTTAATGGTAGTGGTATTGTTATTGGTAGTATTAATGTTATTGATAGTGGTATTGTAATTGGTAATGGTACTGTTATTAGTAGTGGCATTGTTATTGGTAGTTGTATTGTTATTGGTAGTGGTTCTGTTATTGGTAGTGGTATTGTTATTGGTAGTGGTATTGTAATTGGTAGTGGTTTTGTTATTTGTAGTGGTATAGTAATTGGTACTGGTATTGTTATTGGTACTGGTACTGTTATTGGTAGTTGTATTGTTATGGGTGGCGGTACTGTTATTGATTGTGTTATTGTTATTCGCGGAGGTACTGTTATTGGTAGTGGTATTGTTATTGGTAATGGTACTGATATTGGTAATGGTATTGTTATTTGTAGTGGTATTGTTATTGGTAGTGGTATTGTTATTGGTAGTGGTATTGTTGTTGGTAATGGTATTGTTATTGCTAGTGGTAACGTTATTGGTAGTGGAATTGTTATTGGTAGTGGCACTGTTATTGGTAGTGGTACTGATATTGGTAGTGGTATTGTTACTGGTAGTGGTATTATTATTGGTAGTGGTATTGTTATTGATAGTGGTATTGTTATTGGTAGTGGTACTGTTATTGGTAGTGGGATTATTATTGGTAGTGGCACTGTGATTGGTTGTGTTATTGTTATTGGTAGTGGTACTGTTATCGGCAGTGGAATTGTTATTGGTTGTGGTACTATTGTTGGTAGTGGTATTGTTATTGGCAGTGTTATTGTTATTGGTATTGGTACTGTTATTGGTAGTGGTATTGTTATTGTTAATGGTTCTGTTACTGGTAGTGGTATTGTTATTGATGGTGGTATTGTTATTGGTAGTGCTACAGTTATTAGGTGTGGTATTGTTATTGGTAGTGGTATTGTTATTGCTAATGGTACTGATATTAGTAGTGGTATTGTTACTGGTAGCGGTACTGTTCTTTGTAGTGTTATTGTTATTGGTAGTGGTACCGATATTGGTAGTGGTATTGTTATTTGTAGTCGTACTGTTATTGGTAGTGGTATTGTTCCTGGTAATGGTCTTGTTATTGGTAGTGGTATTGTAAATTGTAGTGGTATTGTTATTGGAATTGGTACTGTTATTGGTAGTGGAATTGTTATTGGTTGTGGTACTGTTGTTGGTAGATGTATTGTTATTAGCAGTTTTATTGTTATTGGTATTGGTACTGTTATTGCTGGTGGTATTGTCATTGGTAGTGGTATTGTTATTGGTAGTGGTACTGTTATTGGTAGTGGTACTGTTATTGTTAGTGGAATTGTTATTTGTAGTGGTATTGTGATTGATAGTGATATTGTTATTGTTAATGGTACTGTTATTAGTAGTGGTATTGTTACTGGTAGCGGTACTGCTCTTTGTAGAGTTATTGTTATTGGTAGTGGTACTGATATTGGTAGTGGTACTATTGTTGGTAGTGGTATTGTTATTGGTAGTCGTACTGTTATTGGTAGTGGTATTGTTCCTGGTAATGGTCTTGTTATTGGTAGTGGTAATGTAAAAGGTAGTGGTACTGATATTGGTAGTGGTACTGTTATTGGTAGTGGTATTGTTATTGGTAGTGGTACTGTTATAGGTAGTGGTATTGTTATTTGTAGTGATATTGTTATTGGTAGTGTTATTGTTACGGGTAATGGTATTGTTATTGGTAGTTCTATTGCTATTGGTAGTGGTACTGTTATTGGTAGTGGTATTGTTATTGGTAGTGGTAATGTTATAGGTAGTGGTACTGATATTGGTAGTGGTACTGTTATTGTTAGTGGAATTGTTATTTGTAGTGGTATTGTGATTGATAGTGATATTGTTATTGTTAATGGTACTGTTATTAGTAGTGGTATTGTTACTGGTAGCGGTACTGCTCTTTGTAGTGTTATTGTTATTGGTAGTGGTACTGATATTGGTAGTGGTACTATTGTTGGTAGTGGTATTGTTATTGGTAGTGGTACTTTTTTTGGTAGTGGCACTGTTATTTTTATTGGTAATGTTATAGGTAGTGGTACTGATATTGGTAGTGGTACTGATATTGATAGTGGCACTGTTATTTGTAGTGGTACTGTTTTTGGTAGCGGTATTGCTATTGGTAGTGGTACAGTTATTGGTAGTGGTCCTGTTATTGGTAGTAGTATTGTTATTGATATCGGTATTGTTATTGATAGTGACACTGTAATTGATAGTGGTATTGTTAATGGTAGTGGTACTGTTATTGGTAGTCGTCCTGTTATTGGTAATGGTATTGTTATTGGTAGTGGTACTGTTATTGGTATTGGTATTGTTATTGTTAGTGGTACTGTTATTGGTAGTGGTACTGTTATTGGTAGTGGTACTCTTATTGGTAGTGGTATTGTTATTGGTAGTGGTGCTGTTATTGGTAGTGGTATTGTTATTGGAAGTGGTACTGTAATTGGTAGCAGTACAGTTAATGGTAGTGGTATTGTTATTGGTAGTGGTACAGTCATTAGGAGTGGTATTATTGGGAGTGCTATTGTTATTGGTAGTGGTACTGTTATTGGTAGTGGCATTGCTATTGGTAGTGGTATTGTTGTTGGAAGTGATATTGTTTTTGGTAGTGGCACTGTTATTGGTATAGATATTGTTATTGGAAGTGGTATTGTTATTGGTAGTGGTATTGTTACTGGTAGTGGTACAGTTATTGGTAGTGGTATTGTTATGGTTGTTGTATTGTTATTGCTAGTGGTACTGTTATTTGTTGTGGTAATGTTATTGGTAGTGGTACTGTGGTTGGTAGTGGTACTGTTATTGGAACTAGCACTGTTATTATTAGTGATATTGCAATTCGTAGTGGTAATGTAAATTGTAGTGGCAATGTTATTGATAGTGGCACTGTTAATGGTAGTAGTTTTGTTATTGGTAGTGGTATTGTTATTGGTGGTGGTACTGTAATTGAAAGTGGTATTGTTATTGGTGGTGGTACTGTAATTGAAAGTGGTATTGTTATTGGTAGTGGTGATGTTATTGGTAGTTCTATTGTTATTGGTAGCGGAATAGTTATTGCTAGTGGTATTGCTATTGGTAGTGGTACTGTTATTGGTAGTGGTATTGTTATTGGTATTTGTATTGGTATTGGTATTGATAGTGGCACTGTAATTGATAGTGGTATTGTTAATGGTAGTGGTATTGTTATTGATATTGGTATTGATATTGGTAATGGTACTGATATTGGTAATGGTATTGTTATTTGTAGTGGTACCATTGTTGGTATTGGTATTGTTACTGGTAGTGGTATTGTTATTGGTAGTGGTACTGTTATTGGTAGTGGTACTGATATTGGTAGTGGTAATGTTATTGATAGTGGTACTGTTATTGGTAGTGGTTTTGTTATTGGTAGTGGTAATGTTATTGATAGTGGTTTTGTTATTGGTAGTGGGACTGTTATTGGAATTGATTTTGTTATTGGTAGTGGTATTGTTATTGGTAGTTGTACTTTTATGGATAGTGGTATTGATATTGGTAGAGGTTTTGTTATTGGTAGTGGTATTGCTATTGGTCGTGGTAATGTTATTGGTAGTGGGACTATGATTAGAAGTGGTATAGTTATTGGTAGTGGTATTTTTATGCGTAGCGGTATTGTTATTGCAAGTGATACTGTTATTTGTAGTGGTACTGTTGTTGGTAGTGGTACTGTTGTTGGCAGTGGTACTGTTATTGGAACTGGCACTGTTATTATTAGTGGTATTGTTATTAGTAGTGGTAATGTAAATTGTAGTGGTATTGTTATTGGTAGCGGTCCTGTTATTGGTAGTAGTATTGTTATTGATATTGGTATTGTTATTGATAGTGGCACTGTAATTGATAGTGGTATTGTTAATGGTAGTGGTACTGTTATTGGTAGTCATACTGTTATTGGTAATGGTATTGTTATTGGTAGTGGTACTGTTATTGGTATTGGTATTGTTATTGTTAGTGGTACTGTTATTGGTAGTGGTACTGTTATTGGTAGTGGTACTGTTATTGGTAGTGGTACTCTTATTGGTAGTTGTATTGTTATTGGTAGTGGCACTGTTATTGGTAGTGGTACTCTTATTGGTAGTGGTATTGTTATTGGTAGTGGTGCTGTTATTGGTAGTGGTATTAATATTGGAAGTGGTACTGTAATTGGTAGCAGTACTGTTAATGGTAGTGGTATTGTTATTGGTAGTAGTACAGTCATTAGGAGTGGTATTATTGGGAGTGCTATTGTTATTGGTAGTGGTATAGTTATTGGTAGTAGTACTGTTATTGGTAGTGGCTTTGCTATTGGTACTCGTATTGTTGTTGGAAGTGATATTGTTTTTGATAGTGTACTGTTATTGGTATAGATATTGTTATTGGAAGTGGTATTGTTATTGGTAGAGGTATTGTTACTGTTAGTGGTACAGTTATTGGTAGTGGTATTGTTATGGTTGTTGTATTGCTATTGCTAGTGGTACTGTTATTTGTAGTGGTAATGTTATTGGTAGTGGTACTGTTATTGGTAGTGGTACTGTTATTGCTAGTGTTATTGTTATTGGCAGTTGTATTGTTATTGGTAGTGGCACTGTTATTGGTAGCTGTACTGTTATTGTTAGTGGAATTATTATTGGTCGTGGTATTGTTATTGGTATTGGTACTGTTATTTGTAGTGGTACTGTTATTGTTATTGGTATTGTTGTTGGTAGTGGAATTGTTATTGGTATTAGTACTGTTGTTGGTAGTGGTATTGTTAATGGTAGTGGTATTGTTATTGGTAGTGTTAATGGTATTGGTAGTGGTATTGTAATTGGTAATGGTACTGTTATTAGTAGTGGCATTGTTATTGGTAGTTGTATTGTTATTGGTAGTGGTTCTGTTATTGGTAGTGGTATTGTTATTGGTAGTGGTATTGTAATTGGTAGTGGTTTTGTTATTGGTAGTGGTATAGTAATTGGTACTGGTATTGTTATTGGTACTGGTACTGTTATTGGTAGTTGTATTGTTATGGGTGGCGGTACTGTTATTGACTGTGTTATTGTTATTCGCGGAGGTACTGTTATTGGTAGTGGTATTGTTATTGGTAATGGTACTGATATTGGTAATGGTATTGTTATTTGTAGTGGAATTGTTATTGGTAGTGGCACTGTTATTGGTAGTGGTACTGATATTGGTAGTGGTATTGTTACTGGTAGTGGTATTATTATTGGTAGTGGTATTGTTATTGATAGTGGTATTGTTATTGGTAGTGGTACTGTTATTGGTAGTGGGATTATTATTGGTAGTGGCACTGTGATTGGTAGTGTTATTGTTATTGGTAGTGGTACTGTTATCGGCAGTGGAATTGTTATTGGTTGTGGTACTATTGTTGGTAGTGGTATTGTTATTGGCAGTGTTATTGTTATTGGTATTGGTACTGTTATTGGTAGTGGTATTGTTATTGTTAATGGTTCTGTTACTGGTAGTGGTATTGTTATTGATGGTGGTATTGTTATTGGTAGTGCTACAGTTATTAGGTGTGGTATTGTTATTGGTCGTGGTATTGTTATTGGTATTGGTACTGTTATTTGTAGTGGTACTGTTATTGGTATTGGTATTGTTGTTGGTAGTGGAATTGTTATTGGTATTAGTACTGTTATTGGTATTGGTATTGTTGTTGGTAGTGGAATTGTTATTGGTATTAGTACTGTTGTTGGTAGTGGTATTGTTAATGGTAGTGGTATTGTTATTGGTAGTATTAATGTTATTGATAGTGGTATTGTAATTGGTAATGGTACTGTTATTAGTAGTGGCATTGTTATTGGTAGTTGTATTGTTATTGGTAGTGGTTCTGTTATTGGTAGTGGTATTGTTATTGGTAGTGGTATTGTAATTGGTAGTGGTTTTGTTATTGGTAGTGGTATAGTAATTGGTACTGGTATTGTTATTGGTACTGGTACTGTTATTGGTAGTTGTATTGTTATGGGTGGCGGTACTGTTATTGATTGTGTTATTGTTATTCGCGGAGGTACTGTTATTGGTAGTGGTATTGTTATTGGTAATGGTACTGATATTGGTAATGGTATTGTTATTTGTAGTGGTATTGTTATTGGTAGTGGTATTGTTATTGGTAGTGGTATTGTTGTTGGTAATGGTATTGTTATTGCTAGTGGTAACGTTATTGGTAGTGGAATTGTTATTGGTAGTGGCACTGTTATTGGTAGTGGTACTGATATTGGTAGTGGTATTGTTACTGGTAGTGGTATTATTATTGGTAGTGGTATTGTTATTGATAGTGGTATTGTTATTGGTAGTGGTACTGTTATTGGTAGTGGTATTGTTCCTGGTAATGGTCTTGTTATTGGTAGTGGTAATGTAAAAGGTAGTGGTACTGATATTGGTAGTGGTACTGTTATTGGTAGTGGTATTGTTATTGGTAGTGGTACTGTTATAGGTAGTGGTATTGTTATTTGTAGTGATATTGTTATTGGTAGTGTTATTGTTACGGGTAATGGTATTGTTATTGGTAGTTCTATTGCTATTGGTAGTGGTACTGTTATTGGTAGTGGTATTGTTATTGGTAGTGGTAATGTTATAGGTAGTGGTACTGATATTGGTAGTGGTACTGTTATTGTTAGTGGAATTGTTATTTGTAGTGGTATTGTGATTGATAGTGATATTGTTATTGTTAATGGTACTGTTATTAGTAGTGGTATTGTTACTGGTAGCGGTACTGCTCTTTGTAGTGTTATTGTTATTGGTTGTGGTACTGATATTGGTAGTGGTACTATTGTTGGTAGTGGTATTGTTATTGGTAGTGGTACTTTTTTTGGTAGTGGCACTGTTATTTTTATTGGTAATGTTATAGGTAGTGGTACTGATATTGGTAGTGGTACTGATATTGATAGTGGCACTGTTATTTGTAGTGGTACTGTTTTTGGTAGCGGTATTGCTATTGGTTGTGGTACAGTTATTGGTAGTGGTCCTGTTATTGGTAGTAGTATTGTTATTGATATCGGTATTGTTATTGATAGTGACACTGTAATTGATAGTGGTATTGTTAATGGTAGTGGTACTGTTATTGGTAGTCGTCCTGTTATTGGTAATGGTATTGTTATTGGTAGTGGTACTGTTATTGGTATTGGTATTGTTATTGTTAGTGGTACTGTTATTGGTAGTGGTACTGTTATTGGTAGTGGTACTCTTATTGGTAGTGGTATTGTTATTGGTAGTGGTGCTGTTATTGGTAGTGGTATTGTTATTGGAAGTGGTACTGTAATTGGTAGCAGTACAGTTAATGGTAGTGGTATTGTTATTGGTAGTGGTACAGTCATTAGGAGTGGTATTATTGGGAGTGCTATTGTTATTGGTAGTGGTACTGTTATTGGTAGTGGCATTGCTATTGGTAGTGGTATTGTTGTTGGAAGTGATATTGTTTTTGGTAGTGGCACTGTTATTGGTATAGATATTGTTATTGGAAGTGGTATTGTTATTGGTAGTGGTATTGTTACTGGTAGTGGTACAGTTATTGGTAGTGGTATTGTTATGGTTGTTGTATTGTTATTGCTAGTGGTACTGTTATTTGTTGTGGTAATGTTATTGGTAGTGGTACTGTTGTTGGTAGTGGTACTGTTATTGGAACTAGCACTGTTATTATTAGTGATATTGCAATTCGTAGTGGTAATGTAAATTGTAGTGGCAATGTTATTGATAGTGGCACTGTTAATGGTAGTAGTTTTGTTATTGGTAGTGGTATTGTTATTGGTGGTGGTACTGTAATTGAAAGTGGTATTGTTATTGGTAGTGGTGATGTTATTGGTAGTTCTATTGTTATTGGTAGTGGTACTGTTATTGGTAGTGGTATTGTTATTGGTATTTGTATTGGTATTGGTATTGATAGTGGCACTGTAATTGATAGTGGTATTGTTAATGGTAGTGGTATTGTTATTGATATTGGTATTGATATTGGTAATGGTACTGATATTGGTAATGGTATTGTTATTTGTAGTGGTACCATTGTTGGTATTGGTATTGTTACTGGTAGTGGTATTGTTATTGGTAGTGGTACTGTTATTGGTAGTGGTACTGATATTGGTAGTGGTAATGTTATTGATAGTGGTACTGTTATTGGTAGTGGTTTTGTTATTGGTAGTGGTAATGTTATTGATAGTGGTTTTGTTATTGGTAGTGGGACTGTTATTGGAATTGATTTTGTTATTGGTAGTGGTATTGTTATTGGTAGTTGTACTTTTATGGATAGTGGTATTGATATTGGTAGAGGTTTTGTTATTGGTAGTGGTATTGCTATTGGTCGTGGTAATGTTATTGGTAGTGGGACTATGATTAGAAGTGGTATAGTTATTGGTAGTGGTATTTTTATGCGTAGCGGTATTGTTATTGCAAGTGATACTGTTATTTGTAGTGGTACTGTTGTTGGTAGTGGTACTGTTGTTGGCAGTGGTACTGTTATTGGAACTGGCACTGTTATTATTAGTGGTATTGTTATTAGTAGTGGTAATGTAAATTGTAGTGGTATTGTTATTGGTAGCGGTCCTGTTATTGGTAGTAGTATTGTTATTGATATTGGTATTGTTATTGATAGTGGCACTGTAATTGATAGTGGTATTGTTAATGGTAGTGGTACTGTTATTGGTAGTCATACTGTTATTGGTAATGGTATTGTTATTGGTAGTGGTACTGTTATTGGTATTGGTATTGTTATTGTTAGTGGTACTGTTATTGGTAGTGGTACTGTTATTGGTAGTGGTACTGTTATTGGTAGTGGTACTCTTATTGGTAGTTGTATTGTTATTGGTAGTGGCACTGTTATTGGTAGTGGTACTCTTATTGGTAGTGGTATTGTTATTGGTAGTGGTGCTGTTATTGGTAGTGGTATTAATATTGGAAGTGGTACTGTAATTGGTAGCAGTACTGTTAATGGTAGTGGTATTGTTATTGGTAGTAGTACAGTCATTAGGAGTGGTATTATTGGGAGTGCTATTGTTATTGGTAGTGGTATAGTTATTGGTAGTAGTACTGTTATTGGTAGTGGCATTGCTATTGGTACTCGTATTGTTGTTGGAAGTGATATTGTTTTTGATAGTGTACTGTTATTGGTATAGATATTGTTATTGGAAGTGGTATTGTTATTGGTAGAGGTATTGTTACTGTTAGTGGTACAGTTATTGGTAGTGGTATTGTTATGGTTGTTGTATTGCTATTGCTAGTGGTACTGTTATTTGTAGTGGTAATGTTATTGGTAGTGGTACTGTTGTTGGTAGTGATACTGTTGTTGGTAGTGGTACTGTTATTGGAACTGGCACTGTTATTATTAGTGATATTGCAATTCGTAGTGGTAATGTAAATTGTAGTGGCAATGTTATTGGTAGTGGCACTGTTAATGGTAGTAGTTTTGTTATTGGTAGTGGTATTGTTATTGGTAGTGTTACTGTAATTGAAAGTGGTATTGTTATTGGTAGTGGTAATGTTATTTGTAGTGCTATTGTTATTGGTAGCGGAATAGTTATTGGTAGTGGTATTGCTATTGGTATTGGTATTGGTATTGATAGTGGCACTGTAATTGATAGTGGTATTGTTAATGGTAGTGGTATTGTTATTGATAGTGGTATTGATACTGGTAATTTTACTGATATTGGCAATGGTATTGTTATTTGTAGTGGTACCATTGTTGGTATTGGTATTGTTAGTGGTAGTGGTATTGTTATTGGTAGTGGTACTGATATTGGTAGTGGTACAGTTATTAGGAGTGCTATTGTTATTGGGAGTGCTATTGTTATTGGTAGTGGTATTGTTACTGGTAGTGGAATTGTTATTGGTAGTGGTATTGTTACTGGTAGTGGTACTGTTTTTGGCAGTGGTATTGTTATTGGCAGTGATATTGTTATTGGAAGTGGTATTGGTATAGGTAGTGGTACTGATATTGGTAGTGGTACTGTTATTGGTAGTGGTATTGTTATTGGTAGTGGTACTGTTATTGGTACTGGTATTGTTATGGGTAGTGGTAGTGTGGTTAGTAGTGGTATTGTTATTTTTAGTGGTATTTTCATTGGTAGTGGTACTGTTATTAGTAGTGGTATTGTTATTGGTAGTGGTATTGTTACTGGTAGTGGTATTGAAATTGGTAATGATACTGTTATTAGTAGTGGTATTGTTATTGGTAGTGGTATTGTTATTGATAGTGGTATTGTTATTGGTAATGGTACTGTTATTGGTAGTGGGATTATTATTGGTAGTGGCACTGTTATTGGTAGTAGTACTGTTATTGGTAGTGAAATTGTTATTGGTTGTGGTACTGTTGTTGGTAGTGGTATTGTTATTGGCAGTGTTATTGTTATTGGTATTGGTACTGTTATTGGTAGTGGTATTGTCATTGGTAGTGGTGCTGATATTTGTAGTGGTATTGTTATTGGTAGTGGTAACGTTATTGGTAGCGGTACTGTTATTGGTAGTGGTATTGTTATTGGTAATGGTACTGATATTGGTAATGGTATTGTTATTTGTAGTGGTATTGCTATTGGTAGTGGTATTGTTGTTGGTAATGGTATTGTTATTGCTAGTGGCACTGTTATTGGTAGTGGTACTGATATTGGTAGTGGTATTGTTACTGGTAGTGGTATTATTATTGGTAGTGGTATTGTTATTGATAGTGGTATTGTTATTGGTAGTGGTACTGTTATTGGTAGTGGGATTATTATTGGTAGTGGCACTGTGATTGGTAGTGTTATTGTTATTGGTAGTGGTACTTTTATCGGCAGTGGAATTGTTATTGGTTGTGGTACTATTGTTGGTAGTGGTATTGTTATTGGCAGTGTTATTGTTATTGGTATTGGTACTGTTATTGGTAGTGGTATTGTTATTGATGGTGGTATTGTTATTGGTAGTGCTACAGTTATTAGGTGTGGTATTGTTATTGGTAGTGGTATTGTTATTGCTAATGGTACTGTTATTAGTAGTGGTATTGTTACTGGTAGCGGTACTGTTCTTTGTAGTGTTATTGTTATTGGTAGTGGTACTGATATTGGTAGTGGTATTGTTATTGGTAGTCGTACTGTTATTGGTAGTGGTATTGTTATTGGTAGTGGAATTGTTATTGGTTGTGGTACTGTTGTTGGTAGATGTATTGTTATTAGCAGTTTTATTGTTATTGGTATTGGTACTGTTATTGCTGGTGGTATTGTCATTGGTAGTGATATTGTTATTGGTAGTGGTATTGTTATTGGTAGTGGTACTGCTATTGGTAGTGGTACTGTTATTGTTAGTGGAATTGTTATTTGTAGTGGTATTGTGATTGGTAGTGATATTGTTATTGTTAATGGTACTATTATTAGTAGTGGTATTGTTACTGGTAACGCTACTGCTCTTTGTAGTGTTATTGTTATTGGTAGTGGTACTATTGTTGGTAGTGGTATTGTTATTGGTAGTCGTACTGTTATTGGTAGTGGTATTGTTCCTGGTAATGGTCTTGTTATTGGTAGTGGTATTGTAAATTGTAGTGGTATTGTTATTGGTAGTGGAATTGCTATTGGTAGTGGTACTGTTATTGGTAGTGGTATTGTTATTGGTAGTGGTACTGTTATTGGTAGTGGTATTTTTATTGGTAGTGGTATTGTTACTGGTAGCGGTATTGTAATTGGTAATGATACTGTTATTAGTAGTGGTATTGTTATTGGTAGTGGTATTGTTATTGGTCGTGATATTGTTATTGGTATTGGTACTGTTATTGGTAGTGGTACTGTTGTTGGAAGTGGTATTGTTATTGGTATTGGTACTGTTATTGGTAGTGGCATTGTAATTGAAAGTGGTATTGTTATTGGTAGTGGTACTGTTATTGGTAGCGGCATAGTTATTGGCAGTGGTACTGTTATTGGTAGTGGTACTGTTATTGGTAGTGGTACTGTTATTGCTAGTGTTATTGTTATTGGTAGTTGTATTGTTATTGGTAGTGGCACTGTTATTGGTAGCGGTACTGTTATTGTTAGTGGAATTATTATTGGTCGTGGTATTGTTATTGGTATTGGTACTGTTATTTGTAGTGGTACTGTTATTGGTATTGGTATTGTTGTTGGTAGTGGAATTGTTATTGGTATTAGTACTGTTGTTGGTAGTGGTATTGTTAATGGTAGTGGTATTGTTATTGGTAGTGTTAATGGTATTGGTAGTGGTATTGTAATTGGTAATGGTACTGTTATTAGTAGTGGCATTGTTATTGGTAGTTGTATTGTTATTGGTAGTGGTTCTGTTATTGGTAGTTGTATTGTTATTGGTAGTGGTATTGTAATTGGTAGTGGTTTTGTTATTGGTAGTGGTATAGTAATTGGTACTGGTATTGTTATTGGTACTGGTACTGTTATTGGTAGTTGTATTGTTATGGGTGGCGGTACTGTTATTGACTGTGTTATTGTTATTCGCGGAGGTACTGTTATTGGTAGTGGTATTGTTATTGGTAATGGTACTAATATTGGTAATGGTATTGTTATTTGTAGTGGTATTGTTATTGGTAGTGGTATTGTTATTGGTAGTGGTATTGTTGTTGGTAATGGTATTGTTATTGCTAGTGGTAACGTTATTGGTAGTGGAATTGTTATTGGTAGTGGCACTGTTATTGGTAGTGGTACTGATATTGGTAGTGGTATTGTTACTGGTAGTGGTATTATTATTGGTAGTGGTATTGTTATTGATAGTGGTATTGTTATTGGTAGTGGTACTGTTATTGGTAGTGGGATTATTATTGGTAGTGGCACTGTGATTGGTAGTGTTATTGTTATTGGTAGTGGTACTGTTATCGGCAGTGGAATTGTTATTGGTTGTGGTACTATTGTTGGTAGTGGTATTGTTATTGGCAGTGTTATTGTTATTGGTATTGGTACTGTTATTGGTAGTGGTATTGTTATTGTTAATGGTTCTGTTACTGGTAGTGGTATTGTTATTGATGGTGGTATTGTTATTGGTAGTGCTACAGTTATTAGGTGTGGTATTGTTATTGGTCGTGGTATTGTTATTGGTATTGGTACTGTTATTTGTAGTGGTACTGTTATTGGTATTGGTATTGTTGTTGGTAGTGGAATTGTTATTGGTATTAGTACTGTTGTTGGTAGTGGTATTGTTAATAGTAGTGGTATTGTTATTGGTAGTATTAATGTTATTGATAGTGGTATTGTAATTGGTAATGGTACTGTTATTAGTAGTGGCATTGTTATTGGTAGTTGTATTGTTATTGGTAGTGGTTCTGTTATTGGTAGTGGTATTGTTATTGGTAGTGGTATTGTAATTGGTAGTGGTTTTGTTATTGGTAGTGGTATAGTAATTGGTACTGGTATTGTTATTGGTACTGGTACTGTTATTGGTAGTTGTATTGTTATGGGTGGCGGTACTGTTATTGATTGTGTTATTGTTATTCGCAGAGGTACTGTTATTGGTAGTGGTATTGTTATTGGTAATGGTACTGATATTGGTAATGGTATTGTTATTTGTAGTGGTATTGTTATTGGTAGTGGTATTGTTATTGGTAGTGGTATTGTTGTTGGTAATGGTATTGTTATTGCTAGTGGTAACGTTATTGGTAGTGGAATTGTTATTGGTAGTGGCACTGTTATTGGTAGTGGTACTGATATTGGTAGTGGTATTGTTACTGGTAGTGGTATTATTATTGGTAGTGGTATTGTTATTGATAGTGGTATTGTTATTGGTAGTGGTACTGTTATTGGTAGTGGGATTATTATTGGTAGTGGCACTGTGATTGGTTGTGTTATTGTTATTGGTAGTGGTACTGTTATCGGCAGTGGAAATGTTATTGGTTGTGGTACTATTGTTGGTAGTGGTATTGTTATTGGCAGTGTTATTGTTATTGGTATTGGTACTGTTATTGGTAGTGGTATTGTTATTGTTAATGGTTCTGTTACTGGTAGTGGTATTGTTATTGATGGTGGTATTGTTATTGGTAGTGCTACAGTTATTAGGTGTGGTATTGTTATTGGTAGTGGTATTGTTATTGCTAATGGTACTGATATTAGTAGTGGTATTGTTACTGGTAGCGGTACTGTTCTTTGTAGTGTTATTGTTATTGGTAGTGGTACCGATATTGGTAGTGGTATTGTTATTTGTAGTCGTACTGTTATTGGTAGTGGTATTGTTCCTGGTAATGGTCTTGTTATTGGTAGTGGTATTGTAAATTGTAGTGGTATTGTTATTGGAATTGGTACTGTTATTGGTAGTGGAATTGTTATTGGTTGTGGTACTGTTGTTGGTAGATGTATTGTTATTAGCAGTTTTATTGTTATTGGTATTGGTACTGTTATTGCTGGTGGTATTGTCATTGGTAGTGATATTGTTATTGGTAGTGGTATTGTTATTGGTAGTGGTACTGTTATTGGTAGTGGTACTGTTATTGTTAGTGGAATTGTTATTTCTAGTGGTATTGTGATTGATAGTGATATTGTTATTGTTAATGGTACTGTTATTAGTAGTGGTATTGTTACTGGTAGCGGGACTGCTCTTTGTAGAGTTATTGTTATTGGTAGTGGTACTGATATTGGTAGTGGTACTATTGTTGGTAGTGGTATTGTTATTGGTAGTCGTACTGTTATTGGTAGTGGTATTGTTCCTGGTAATGGTCTTGTTATTGGTAGTGGTACTGTTATTGGTAGTGGTACTGTTATTGTTAGTGGAATTGTTATTTCTAGTGGTATTGTGATTGATAGTGATATTGTTATTGTTAATGGTACTGTTATTAGTAGTGGTATTGTTACTGGTAGCGGGACTGCTCTTTGTAGAGTTATTGTTATTGGTAGTGGTACTGATATTGGTAGTGGTACTATTGTTGGTAGTGGTATTGTTATTGGTAGTCGTACTGTTATTGGTAGTGGTATTGTTCCTGGTAATGGTCTTGTTATTGGTAGTGGTAATGTAAAAGGTAGTGGTACTGATATTGGTAGTGGTACTGTTATTGGTAGTGGTATTGTTATTGGTAGTGGTACTGTATTTGGTAGTGGTATTTTTATTGGTAGTGGTATTGTTACTGGTAGTGGTATTGTAATTGGTAAAGATACTGTTATTAGTAGTGGTATTGTTATTGGTAGTGGTATTGTTATTGGTCGTGATATTGTTATTGGTATTGGTACTGTTATTGGTAGTGGTACTGTTGTTGGAAGTGGTATTGTTATTGGTATTGGTACTGTTATTGGTAGTGGCACTGTAATTGAAAGTGGTATTGTTATTGGTAGTGGTACTGTTATTGGTAGCGGCATAGTTATTGGCAGTGGTACTGTTATTGGTAGAGGTACTGTTATTGGTAGTGGTACTGTTATTGGTAGTGGTATTGTTATTGCTAGTGTTATTGTTATTGGTAGTTGTATTGTTATTGGTAGTGGCACTGTTATTGGTAGCGGTACTGTTATTGTTAGTGGAATTATTATTGGTCGTGGTATTGTTATTGGTATTGGTACTGTTATTTGTAGTGGTACTGTTATTGGTATTGTTATTGTTGTTGGTAGTGGTATTGTTAATGGTAGTGGTATTGTTATTGGTAGTGGTAATATTATTGGTAGTGGTATTGTAATTGGTAATGGTACTGTTATTAGTAGTGGCATTGTTATTGGTAGTTGTATTGTTATTGGTAGTGGTTCTGTTATTTGTAGTGGTATTGTTATTGGTAGTGGTATTGTAATTGGTAGTGGATTTGTTATTGGTAGTGGTATAGTAATTGGTACTGGTATTGTTATTGGTACTGGTACTGTTATTGGTAGTTGTATTGTTATGGGTGGCGGTACTGTTATTGATTGTGTTGTTGTTATTCGCGGAGGTACTGTTATTGGTAGTGGTTTTGTTGTAGATAGTGGTATTGTTACTGGTAGTGGTATTATTATTGGTAGTGGTGCTGTTATTGGTAGGGTTACTGTTATTTGTAGTCGTACTATTATTGGTAGTGGTATTCTTTTGGTAGTGGTAATGTTATTGGTAGTGGTACTATTATTGGTAGTGTTATTGTTACTGGTAGTGATATTGTTATTGGTAGTGGCACAGTTATTGGTATTGATATTGTTATTGGTAGTGGTATTGTTATTGGTAGTGGTATTTTTATTGGTAGTGGTACTGTTATTGGTGGTGGTACTCTTATTGATGGTGGTATTCGTTATTGGTAGTGGTATGGTTATTGGTAGTGGTACAGTTATTAAGAGTGGTATTGTTATTGGTAGTGCTATTGTTATTGGTAGTGGTATTGTTATTAATAGTGGCACTGTTATTGGTAGTGGTGCTTTTATTTGTAGTGGTATAGTTATTGTTAGTGGTATTGTTATTGGTAGTGGTATTGTTACTGGTAGTGGTATTGTTACTGGTAGTGGTACTGTTATAGGTAGTGGTATTGTTATTTGTAGTGATATTGTTATTGGTAGTGTTATTGTTACGGGTAATGGTATTGTTATTGGTAGTTCTATTGCTATTGGTAGTGGTACTGTTATTGGTAGTGGTATTGTTATTGGTAGTGGTAATGTTATAGGTAGTGGTACTGATATTGGTAGTGGTAATGTTATTGGTAGTGGTATTGTTATTGGTACTGGTACTGTTATTGGTAGTGGTACTGTTATTGGTAGCGGTATTGTTATTGGTAGTGGTACTGTTATTGCTACTGGTATTGTTATTGGTAGTGGTATTGTGGTTAGTAGTGGTATTGTTATTGGTGGTGGTATTGTAATTGGTAATGGTACTGTTATTAGTAGTGGTATTGCTATTGGTAGTGGTATGGTTATTGATAGCGGTATTGTTATTGGTAATGGTACTGTTATTGGTAGTGGTATTGTTACTGGTAGTGGTACTGTTCTTGGTAGTGGTATTGTTATTGGTACTGGTATTATTATTGGTTGAGGTATTTTTATTGATAGTGGCACTGTTATTGGCAGTGGTACTGTTATTGGTAGAGGTATTGTCATTGGTAGTGGTATTGTTATTGGTACTGGTACTGTAATTGGTAATGTTATTGCTATTTGTAGGGGTACTGTTGTTGGTAGTGGTATCGTTATTGGTAGTTGCACTGTTATTGGTAGTGGTATTGTTATTGGTAGTGGTACAGTTATTGGAAGCGTAATTTTTATTGGTTGTGGTACTTTTGTTGGTAGTGGTATTGTTATTGGTAGTGATATTGTTATTGGTAGTGGTACTGTTATTGGTAGTGGTATTGTCATTGGTAGTGATATTGTTATTGGTAGTGGTACTGTTAGTGGTAATGGTATTGCTATTTGTAGTGGTACTGTTGTTGGTAGTGGTATTGTTATTGGTAGTGGTATTGCTATTGGTAGTGGTACTGTTATTGGTAGTGGAATTGTTATTGGTAGTGGTATTGTGATTGGTAATGGTACTGTTATTAGTAGTAGTATTTTTATTGGTATCGTTATTGGTAGTGGTACTGTTATTGGTAGTGGTATTGTTATTGGTAGTGGTATTGTTATTGTTAATGGTACTGTTATTGGTAGTGGTATTGTTACTGGTAGTGGTACTGTTCTTTGTAGTGTTATTGTTATTGGTAGTGGTACTGATATTGGTAGTAGTATTGTTATTGGTAGTGGTACTGATATTGGTAGTGGTATTGTTATTGGTAGTGGTACTGATATTGGTAGTGGTATTGTTCCTGGTAGTGGTACTGTTCTTTGTAGTGTTATTGTTATTGGTAGTGGTATTGTTATTGGTAGTGGTATTGTAAATTGTAGTGGTATTGTTATTGTTAGTGGTACTGTTATTGGCAAATGTATTGTTATTGGTCGTCGAACAGTTATTGGTAGCGGTATTGCTATTGGTAGTGGTAATGTTATTGGTAGTGGTATTGTTATTGGTATTGGTATTGTTATTGATAGTGGCACTGTAATTGATAGTGGTATTGTTAATGGTAGTGGTACTGTTAGTGGTAATGGTTTTGTTATTGGTAGTGGTAATGTTATAGGTAGTGGTACTGAAATTGGTAGTGGTAATGATATTGGTAGTGCTATTGTTATTGGTAGCAGCATAGTTATTGGTGGTGGTATTGTTACTGGTAGTGGTATTGTTATTGGTAGTGGTACTGTCATTGCTAGTGGCATTGTTATTGGTATTGGTATTGTTATTGGTAGCGGTATTGTTATTGGCAGTGGTACTGTTATTGGTAGTGGTACTGTTATTGGTAGTGGTACTGTTATTGGTAGCGGCATAGTTATTGGTAGTGGCACTGTTATTGGTAGTGGTACTGTTATTGGTAGTGGTATTGTTATTGGTAGTGGTACTGTTATTGGTAGCGGCATAGTTATTGGTAGTGGTACAGTTATTGGTAGTGGTACTGTTATTGGTAGTGGTATTGTTATTGGTAGTGGTACTGTTATTGGTAGCGGCATAGTTATTGGTAGTGGTACTGTTATTGGTAGTGGTATTGTTATTGGTAGAGGTATTTTTATTGATAGTGGCACTGTTATTGGTAATGGTACTGTTATTGGTAGTGGTATTGTTATTGGTAGTGGTATTGTTATTGGTAGAGGTATTATTATTGGTAGAGGTATTTTTATTGATAGTGGCACTGTTATTGTCAGTGGTACTGTTATTGGTGGTGGTATTGTTATTGGTAGTGGTATTGTTATTGGTTGCGATATTATTATTGGTTGTGATATTGTTACTGTTAGTGTATTATTGCTAGTGGTATTGTTATTGGTAGCAGTATTGTTATTGGTAGTGGTACTGTAATTGATAGTTTTATATTTATTGGTAGTGGTACTGTTATTGGTTGTGGTATTATTATTGGAAGTGGTATTGTTTTTGGTAGTGATGTTGTTATTGTTTTTTTATTGTTATTGGTAGTGATATTGTTATTGGTAGTGTATTATTGCTAGTGGTACTGTTATTGGTAGCGGTACTGTTATTGGTAGTGGTATTGTTATTAATTGTGGTACTGTTATTGGTATTGGTACTGTTATTGGTAGTGGTATTGTTATTGGTAGTGGTATTGTGTTTGGTAGTGGTATTGCTATTTGTAGTAGTACTGTTATTAGTATTGGTATTGTTATTGGTAGTGATATTGTTATTGATAGTGGTATTGTTATGGCTAGTGGTATTGTTATTGGATGTGGTACTGTTATTGGTAGTGATATTGTTATTGCTAGTGGCATTGTTATTGGTAGCGGTATTGTTATTGGTAGTGGTACTGTTATTGGTAGTGGTATGGTTATTGGTAGTGGTACTGTTATTGGTAGTGGTATGGTTATTGTTAGTGGTATTGTTATTGGTAGTGGTCTTGTTATTGATAGTGGCACTGTTATTGATAGTGGTGTTGTTATTTGTAGTGGTACTGTTATTGGTTGTGGTTTTGTTATTGATAGTGGCATTGTTATTGGTACTGGTAGCGTTATTGGTAGTGGTATTGTTATTGGTAGTGGTATTGATACTGGTAGTGATACTGTTCTTGGTAGTGATTTTGTTATGGGTAGTGGTTTTTTTATTGGTAGTGGTATTGTTATTGGTAGTGATATTTTAATTGGTTGTGGTATTGTTATTTGTGGTGGTATTGTTATTGGTAATGTATTATTGCTAGTGGTATTGTTATTGGTAGTGGTACTGTTATTGGTTGTGATATTGTTATTGGCAGTGATATTGTTATTGGTAGTGTATTATTGCTTGTGGTATTTTTATTGGTAGCGGTATTGTTATTGGTAGTGGTACTGTTATTGGTAATGGTATTTTTATTGGTCGTGGTACTGTTATTGGTAGTGATAATTTTCTTGATCGTGATACTGATATTGGATGGTATTGTTATTGGTATTGGTATTGTTATTGGTAGAGTATTGCTATTGTTAGTGGTACTGTTATTGGTTGTGGCATTGTTATTAATAGTGGTACTGTAATTGGTAGTGGTATTTTTATTGTTAGTGGTACTGTTATTGGTAGTGGTATTGTTATTGGTAGTGGTATTGTTATTGGTTGTGGTACTGTTATTGGTATTGGTACTGTTACTACTAGTGGTATTGTTATTGGTAGTGATATTGTTATTGGTAGCGGTATTGTTATTGGTAGTGATATTGTTATTGGTAGTGGTATTGTTATTGGTGGCGGTATTGTTACTGGTAGTGGTATTGTTATTGGTAGCGGTATTGTTATTGGTAGTGATATTGCTGTTGGTAATTGTATTGTTATTGGTAGTGGTACTGTTATTGGTTGTGATATTGTTATTGGTAGTGGTATTGTTATTGGTAGTGATATTTTTATTTGTAGTGGTATTGTTATTGGTTGTGGTATTGTTATTGATAGTGGTACTGTTATTGGTAGCGGTATTGTTATTGGTAGTGATATTGCTGTTGGCATTTGTATTGTTATTGGTAGTGGTACTGTTATTGGTGGTGGTATTGTTATTGGTAGTGGTATTGTTATTGGAAGTGTTACTGTTATTGGTAGTAATATTTTTATTGGTAGTGGTATCTTTATTGGTAGTGGTATTTTTATTGGTAGTGGTACTGTTATTGGTTGTGATATTGTTATTGGTAGTGGTATTGTTATTGGTTGTGATATTGTTATTGGTAGTGGTACTGTTATTGGTAGTGGTATTGTTATTGATAGTGGTACTGTTATTGGTGGTGATATTGTTATTGGTAGTGGTATTGTTATTGGTAGTGATATTTTTATTGGTAGTGGTATTGTTATTGGTCGCGGTATTGTTATTGGTAGTGATATTGCTGTTGGCATTTGTATTGTGATTGGTAGTGGTACTGTTATTGGTGGTGGTATTGTTATTGGTAGTGGTATTGTTATTGGAAGTGTTACTGTTATTGGTAGTGATATTTTTATTCGTAGTGGTATCTTTATTGGTAGTGGTATTGTTATTGGCAGTGGAACTGTTATTGGTAGTGATGTTGCATTTGGTAGTGGATTTTTATTGGTGTGGATATCGTTATTTGTCGTGGTATTGTTATTGGTTGCGGTATTGTTATTGGTGGTGATATTGTTGTTGGTAGTTGTATTGTTATTGATAGTGGTACTGTTATTGGTAGTGGTTTTGTTATTGGTAGTGTTTCTGTTATTGGTAGTGGTACGGTTATTGGTAGTGGTACTGTTATTGGTAGTGGTATGGTTATTGGTAGTGGTATTGTTATTGGTAGTGGTATGGTTATTCTTAGTGGTATTGTTATTGGTAGTGGTCTTGTTATTGATAGTGGCACTGTTATTGATAGTGGTGTTGTTATTTGTAGTGGTACTGTTAATGGTTGTGGTTTTGTTATTGATAGTGGCATTGTTATTGGTACTGGTACCGTTATTGGTAGTGGTATTGTTATTGGTAGTGGTATTGTTACTGGTAGTGATACTGTTCTTGGTAGTGATTTTGTTATGGGTAGTGGTTTTTTTATTGGTAGTGGTATTGTTATTGGTAGTGATATTGTTATTGGTTGTGGTATTGTTATTTGTAGTGGTATTGTGATTGGTAATGTATTATTGCTAGTGGTATTGTTATTGCTAGTGATATTGTTATTGGTAGTGGTATTGTTACTGGTAGTGATACTGTTCTTGGTAGTGATTTTGTTCTGGGTAGTGGTTTTTTTATTGGTAGTGGTATTGTTATTGGTAGTGATATTGTTATTGGTTGTGGTATTGTTATTTGTAGTGGTATTGTTATTGGTGATGTATTATTGCTAGTGGTATTGTTATTGGTAGTGGTACTGTTATTGGTTGTGATATTGTTATTGGCAGTGATATTGTTATTGGTAGTGTATTATTGCTTGTGGTATTGTTATTGGTAGCGGTATTGTTATTGGTAGTGGTACTGTTATTGGTAATGGTATTTTTATTGGTAGTGGTACTGTTATTGGTAGTGATAATTTTATTGATCGTGATACTGATATTGGATGGTATTGTTATTGGTATTGGTATTGTTATTGGTAGAGGTATTGCTATTGTTAGTGGTACTGTTATTGGTTGTGGTATTGTTATTGATAGTGGTACTGTAATTGGTAGAGGTATTTTTATTGTTAGTGGTACTGTTATTGGTAGTGGTATTGTTACTGGTAGTGGTATTGTTATTGGTAGTGTTACTGTTATTGGTAGTGATATTTTTATTGGTAGTGATATCTTCATTGGTAGTGGTATTTTTATTGGTAGTGGTACTGTTATTGGTTGTGCTATTGTTATTGGTAGTGGTATTGTTATTGGTTGTGATATTGTTATTGGTAGTGGTATTGTTATTGGTAGTGGTATTGTTATTGATAGTGGTACTGTTGTTGGTGGTGATATTGTTATTGGTAGTGGTATTGTTATTGGTAGTGGTATTGTTATTGGTGGCGGTACTGTTATTGGTAGTGGTATTGTTATTGGTAGCGGTATTGTTATTGGTAGTGATATTGCTGTTGGTAATTGTATTGTTATTGGTAGTGGTACTGTTATTGGTAGTGGTATTGTTACTGGTAGTGGTATTGTTATTGGAAGTGGTACTGTTATTGGTAGTGATATTTTTATTGGTAGTGGTATTTTTATTGGTGGTGGTACTGTTATTGGTTGTGATATTGTTATTGGTAGTGGTATTGTTATTGGTAGTGATATTTTTATTTGTAGTAGTATTGTTATTGTTAGTGATATTGCTGTTGGCATTTGTATTGTTATTGGTAGTGGTACTGTTATTGGTGGTGGTATTGTTATTGGTAGTGGTATTGTTATTGGAAGTGTTACTGTTATTGGTAGTGATATTTATATTGGTAGTGGTATCTTCATTGGTAGTGGTATTTTTATTGGTAGTGGTACTGTTATTGGTTGTGCTATTGTTATTGGTAGCGGTATTGTTATTGGTTGTGATATTGTTATTGGTAGTGGTATTGTTATTGGTAGTGGTATTGTTATTGATAGTGGTACTGTTATTGGTGTTGATATTGTTATTGGTAGTGGTATTGTTATTGGTAGTGATATTTTTATTGGTAGTGGTATTGTTTTTGGTCGCGGTATTGTTATTGGTAGTGATATTGCTGTTGGCATTTGTATTGTTATTGGTAGTGGTACTGTTATTGGTGGTGGTCTTGTTATTGGTAGTGGTATTGTTACTGGAAGTGTTACTGTTATTGGTAGAGATATTTTTATTGGTAGTGGTATCTTTATTGGTAGTGGTATTGTTATTGGCAGTGGTACTGTTATTGGTAGTGATATTGTTATTGGTAGTGGATTTTTATTGGTGTGGATATCGTTATTGGTCGTGGTATTGTTATTGGTCGCGGTATTGTTATTGGTAGTGATATTGTTGTTGGTAGTTGTATTGTTATTGATAGTGGTACTGTTATTGGTAGTGGTTTTGTTATTGGTAGTGTTTCTGTTATTGGTAGTGATATGGTTATTGGTAGTGGTACTGTTATTGGTAGTGGTATGGTTATTGGTAGCGGTATTGTTATTGGTAGTGATATTGCTGTTGGTAATTGTATTGTTATTGGTAGTGGTACTGTTATTGGTAGTGGTATTGTTATTGGTAGTGGTATTGTTATTGGAAGTGGTACTGTTATTGGTAGTGATATTTTTATTGGTAGTGGTACCGTTATTGGTTGTGATATTGTTATTGGTAGTGGTATTGTTATTGGTAGTGATATTTTTATTTGTAGTGGTATTGTTATTGGTAGTGGTATTGTTATTGATAGTGGTACTGTTATTGGTAGCGGTATTGTTATTGGTAGTGATATTGCTGTTGGCATTTGTATTGTTATTGGTAGTGGTACTGTTATTGGTGGTGGTATTGTTATTGGTAGTGGTATTGTTATTGGAAGTGTTACTGTTATTGGTAGTAATATTTTTATTGGTAGTGGTATCTTTATTGGTAGTGGTATTTTTATTGGTAGTGGTACTGTTATTGGTTGTAATATTGTTATTGGTAGTGGTATTGTTATTGGTTGTGATATTGTTATTGGTAGTGGTATTGTTATTGGTAGTGGTATTGTTATTGATAGTGGTACTGTTATTGGTGGTGATATTGTTATTGGTAGTGGTATTGTTATTGGTAGTGATATTTTTATTGGTAGTGGTATTGTTACTGGTCGCGGTATTGTTATTGGTAGTGATATTGTTGTTGGTAGTTGTATTGTTATTGATAGTGGTACTGTTATTGGTAGTGGTTTTGTTATTGGTAGTGTTTCTGTTATTGGTAGTGATATGGTTATTGGTAGTGGTACTGTTATTGGTAGTGGTCTTGTTATTGATAGTGGCACTGTTATTAATAGTGGTATTGCTATTGGTAGTGGTACTGTTATTGGTAGTGGTATTGTTATTGGTAGTGGTATTGTTATTGGTAGTGGTATTGTTACTGGTAGTGATACTGTTCTTCGTCGTGATTTTGTTATGGGTAGTGGTTTTTTTATTGGTAGTGGTATTGTTATTGGTAGTGATATTGTTATTGGTTGTGGTATTGTTATTTGTAGTGCTATTGTTATTGGTAATGTATTATTGCTAGTGGTATTGTTATTGGTAGTGGTAATGTTATTGGTGGTGATATTGTTATTGGCAGTGATATTGTTATTGGTAGTGTATGATTGCTTGTGGTATTGTTATTGGTAGCGGTATTGTTATTGGTAGTGGTACTGTTATTGGTAATGGTATTTTTATTGGTAGTGGTACTGTTATTGGTAGTGATAATTTTTTTGATAGCGGTACTGATATTGGATGGTATTGTTATTGGTAGTGGTATTGTTATTGGTAGAGGTATTGCTATTGGTAGTGGTACTGTTATTGGTTGTGGCATTATTATTGATAGTGGTACTGTAATTGGTAGTGGTATTTTTATTGTTAGTGGTACTGTTATTGGTAGCGGTATTGTTATTGGTAGTGGTATTGTTATTGGTTGTGGTACTGTTATTGGTATTGGTACTGTTATTACTAGTGGTATTGCTTTGGGTGATGATATTGTTATTGGTAATAGTACTGTTATTACTAGTGGTATTGTTATTGGTAGTGATATTGTTATTGGTAGTGGTATTGTTATTGGTAGTGATATTGTTATTGGTAGTGGTATGGTTATTGGTAGCGGTATTGTTATTGGTAGTGGTATTGTTATTGGTAGCGGTATTGTTATTGGTAGTGATATTGCTGTTGGTAATTATATTGTTATTGGTAGTGGTACTGTTATTGGTAGTGGTATTGTTATTGGTAGTAGTATTGTTATTGGAAGTGGTACTGTTATTGGTAGTGATATTTTTATTGGTAATGGTATCTTTATTGGCAGTGGTATTTTTATTGGTAGTGGTACTGTTATTGGTTGTGATATTGTTATTGGTAGTGGTATTGTTATTGGTAGTGATATTTTTATTGGTAGTGGTATTGTTATTGGTAGTGGTATTGTTATTGATAGTGGTACTGTTATTGGTAGCGGTATTGTTATTGGTAGTGATATTGCTGTTGGTAATTGTATTGTTATTGGTAGTGGTACTGTTATTGGTAGTGGTATTGTTATTCGTAGTTGTATTGTTATTGGAAGTGTTACTGTTATTGGTAGTGATATTTTTATTGGTAGTGGTATTGTTATTGGTTGTGATATTTTTATTGGTAGTGGTATTGTTATTGGTCGTGGTATTGTTATTGGTAGTGATATTGCTGTTGGCATTTGCATTGTTATTGGTAGTGGTACTGTTATTGGTGGTGGTATTGTTATTGGTAGTGGTATTGTTATTGGAAGTGTTACTGTTATTGGTAGTGATATTTTTATTGGTAGTGGTATCTTTATTGGTAGTGGTATTGTTATTGGCAGCGGTACTATTATTGGTAGTAATATTGTTATTGGTAGTGGATTTTTATTGGTGTGGATATCGTTATTGGTCGTGGTATTGTTATTGTTCGCGGTATTGTTATTGGTAGTGATATTGTTATTGGTAGTTGTATTGTTATTGATAGTGGTACTGCTATTGGTAGTGGTTTTGTTATTGGTAGTGTTTCTGTTATTGGTATTGGTATGGTTAGTGGTAGTGGTACTGTTATTGGTAGTGTTATGGTTATTGGTAGTGGTACTGTTATTGGTAGTGGTATGGTTATTGTTAGTGGTATTGTTATTGGTAGTGGTCTTGTTATTGATAGTGGCACTGTTATTGATAGTGGTGTTGTTGTTTGTAGTGGTACTGTTATTGGTTGTGGTTTTGTTATTGATAGTGGCATTGTTATTGGTACTGGTACCGTTATTGGTAGTGGTATTGTTATTGGTTGTGGTATTGTTACTGGTAGTGATACTGTTCTTGGTAGTGATTTTGTTATGGGTAGTGGTTTTTTTATTGGTAGTGGTATTGTTATTGGTAGTGATATTGTTATTGGTTGTGGTATTGTTATTTGTAGTGGTATTGTTATTGGTAATGTATTATTGCTAGTGGTATTGTTATTGGTAGTGGTACTGTTATTGGTGGTGATATTGTTATTGGCAGTGATATTGTTATTCGTAGTGTATTATTGCTTGTGGTATTGTTATTGTTAGCGGTATTGTTATTGGTAGTGGTACTGTTATTGGTAATGGTATTTTTATTGGTAGTGGTACTGTTATTGGTAGTGATAATTTTATTGATAGTGATACTGATATTGGATGGTATTGTTATTGGTAGTGGTATTGTTATTGGTAGAGGTATTGCTATTGGTAGTGGTACTGTTATTGGTTGTGGCATTGTTATTGATAGTGGTACTGTTATAGGTAGTGGTATTTTTATTGTTAGTGGTACTGTTATTAGTAGTGGTATTGTTATTGGTAGTGGTATTGTTATTGGTTGTGGTACTGTTATTGGTATTGGTACTGTTATTACTAGTGGTATTGCTTTTGGTGGTGATATTGTTATTGGTAGTAGTACTGTTATTACTAGTGGTATTGTTATTGGTAGTGATATTGTTATTGGTAGCGGTATTGTTATTGGTAGTGGTACTGTTATTGGTAGTGATAATTTTATTGATAGTGGTACTGATATTGGATGGTATTGTTATTGGTAGTGGTATTGTTATTGGTAGAGGTATTGCTATTGGTAGTGGTACTGTTATTGGTTGTGGCATTGTTATTGATAGTGGTACTGTAATTGGTAGTAGTATTTTTATTGTTAGTGGTACTGTTATTGGTAGTGGTATTGTTATTGGTAGTGGTATTGTTATTGGTTGTGGTACTGTTATTGGTATTTGTACTGTTATTACTAGTGGTATTGCTTTTGGTGGTGATATTGTTATTGGTAGTAGTACTGTTATTACTAGTGGTATTGTTATTGGTAGTGATATTGTTATTGGTAGCGGTATTGTTATTGGTAGTGGTATTGTTATTGGTAGCGGTATTGTTATTGGTAGTGGTATTGTTATAGGTAGCGGTATTGTTATTGGTAGTGATATTGCTGTTGGTAATTGTATTGTTATTAGTAGTGGTACTGTTATTGGTAGTGGTATTGTTATTGGTAGTAGTATTGTTATTGGAAGTGGTACTGTTATTGGTAGTGATATTTTTATTGGTAATGGTATCTTTATTGGTAGTGGTATTTTTATTGGCAGTGGTACTGTTATTGGTTGTGATATTGTTATTGGTAGTGGTATTGTTACTGGTAGTGATATTTTTATTGGTAGTGGTATTGTTATTGGTAGTGGTATTGTTATTGATAGTGGTACTGTTATTGGTAGCGGTATTGTTATTGGTAGTGACATTGCTGTTGGTAATTGTATTGTTATTGGTAGTGGTACTGTTATTGGTAGTGGTATTGTTATTCGTAGTTGTATTGTTATTGGAAGTGTTACTGTTATTGGTAGTGATATTTTTATTGGTAGTGGTATCTTTATTGGTAGTGGTATTTTTATTGGTAGTGGTACTGTTATTGGTTGTGATATTGTTATTGGTAGTGGTATTGTTATTGGTAATGGTACTGTTATTGATAGTGGTACTGTTATTGGTGGTGATATTGTTATTGGTAGTGGTATTATTATTGGTAGTGGTACTGTTATTGGTGGTGATATTGTTATTGGTAGTGGTATTGTTATTGGTAGTGGTACTGTTATTGGTGGTGATATTGTTATTGGTAGTGGTATTGTTATTGGTAGTGGTATTGTTATTGATAGTGGTACTGTTATTGGTGGTGATATTGTTATTGGTAGTGGTATTGTTATTGGTAGTGATATTTTTATTGGTAGTGGTATTGTTATTGGTCGCGGTATTGTTATTGGTAGTGATATTGCTGTTGGCATTTGTATTGTTATTGGTAGTGGTACTGTTATTGGTGGTGGTATTGTTATTGGTAGTGGTATTGTTATTGGTAGTGGTATTGTTATTGGTAGTGATATTGCTGCTGGCATTTGTGTTGTTACTGGTAGTGGTACTGTTACTGGTGGTGGTATTGTTATTGGTAGTGGTATTGTTATTGGTAGTGGTATTGCTATTGGTAGTGATATTGCTGTTGGCATTTGTATTGCTATTTGTAGTGGTACTGTTATTGGTAGTGATATTATTATTGGTAATGGTACTGTTATTGGTAGTGGTATTGTTACTGGTAGTGATATTGTTCTTGGTAGTGATTTTGTTATTGGTTGTGGTATTATTATTGGTAGTGATATTGTTATTGGAAGTGGTACTCTTATTGGTAGTGGTATTGTTACTGGTAGTGATATTGTTCTTGGTAGTGATTTTGTTATTGGTTGTGTTATTTTTATTGGTAGTGATATTGTTATTGGTAGTGGTATTGTTATTGGTAGTGGTATTGTTATTGGTAGTGGTACTGTTATTGATAG
This sequence comes from Isurus oxyrinchus, assembly GCA_026770705.1. Taxonomy (NCBI): domain Eukaryota; kingdom Metazoa; phylum Chordata; class Chondrichthyes; order Lamniformes; family Lamnidae; genus Isurus; species Isurus oxyrinchus. The sequence goes on along the minus strand of JANJGN010000002.1, from coordinate 2,591,718 downwards.
TGGTACTGTTATTGGTAGTGATACTGTTATTTGTAGTGGTACTGTTATTGGTAGTGATATTGTTATTTGTAGTGGTACTGTTATTGGTAATGGTACTGTTGCTGGGCTAGTAATCCAGAGCCCCAGGGTAAAGCTCTGGAGGCCCAGGTTTGCATGCCGCCATGGCAAATGGTGGAATCTGTATTGAATAAAAATCTGGAATTCAAAGTATGATGATGACCATAAGACCTTTGTCGATTTTTGTAAAATCTAATGCCCTTTAGGGAAGGAAATTTGCTGTCCTTACCTGATCTGGTCTACATGTGACTTCAGACTCTTAACTGCCCCTGCTCAGAGGACATTCAATAAATGTGGGCAACACCCGCATCCAATAAATAAAAAAATGAAACCATAAGCAGGAAGGCTGTATTAGATTCAGTGAAATGAATAGTAATCCAGATTTAATTAACGGCATAATGGTGCATGAAACATTTATAAAATAGTAATCATAATATGATCAAATTCAAGAGAGAAACATGAAACAGTTTCTTAGATTCTAGATGTGGCTTCTAGAGCAGGTCAGAGGCTAGGAATCCTGTGACGGATAACTCCCGAGTAACCCACCATCGACAAGGCACAAGTCAGGAGTGTGATGGAATACTCTCCAGTTGCCTGGATGAGTGCCAAGATCAGTGGGAAGTGTTCAAAAATAATTTAATGTGATACAGAACCAGTTTTCCAAAAAGAATGGATAATAAACAGGTCAGAGACGACGTAAAACTAAAAGATGCAAAAAGGCAAAAAAATGGCACAAATCCTGGCAATTGAGAAATTACAAAAAACAGACAGTAAGATTCGCAAAAAAGGGGGTCTGAAAAGAAACTTACAAGAAATATCAAAATCCACGCAAAAATCTTTTACAATCACATTAGGAAGAAGAGAATGGTCTGGAGCCATGTGAGCGCCAGAAAACCGATTACACAATTGTAAGATTTGAGGTGACCCAGAACTTGTGAACTGTGAGGAGGATAGTGTAACTATGTCCAACAGACATAGACAGGCTGGTGGGACGGGCAGAGAGGTCGCAGGTGAAGTTTAATACAGAGAAAGGTGAAGTGATTCATTTTGGTAGCAAGAACACAAACAGACATTATAAAATAAAGGGTACAATTTGAAAGGGGATGCAGGAGCAGAGGGACCTGGGGGTATATGCACATGTGTCATTGAGGGTAGCAGGACAGGGTGAGAGAGTGATTAATAGAGCACATGAAGGACATTGGAATGAGGATTGGGAAACTGAAGAAGCCTTCCAGGTAATTTTTTAAATTTCCCTTGTGGTAGGAGGAGGAGGAGGAGGAGGAGGAGGAGTAAACACACTGGCCCTCTGGAAACTAATTCCCTCACAAGCCTGAGTGCTACCTGGTAGCCAGTAGTAGCCAGTTAATGGTGCAGGATAGTTATTAGTTATCATCACTGTGCCCTCACACTGCTGCAGACTGGCAAAAAAACTAACTGAAAGGAACATTTTCCCACTGGATTTCCCACAACGGGTGGTTGGGGGGGGGGGGTGGGGGGGGTGGTAGGTGGGTGGGGGGGGGCGGGGGTGGGGGGTTTGCAGCAGCGGGGGGTGGGGGGCACAGGTTCAGAATAAGGGCTGGGATTTTCTGGTCTCGGCAGTGACAGAAATTGTCGTGGGGCGGGACTGGAAAATTTGGAGAGCAGCCAAAAATCCATGGACTTTGGACAGTGGGAATGGAAAATCCCGACCAAGGTGTCTCTTCTCTCAGGGGACTTCACTTCTCCAGCGAGCAGTGCAGGCTGGGTCATTGAAAATATTCAAGGCTGAGTTAGACAGGTTTTTGAGCTATGAGGGAATCTGGGGTTATGGGGGCGGGTAAGCGAGTGGAGTTAAAGCTGTGATCAGATCAGCCATGATCTTACTGAATGACTGAACTGGCAACTCCTGCTCCTATTTTTTATAATGTTATGTTCTTACAGAAACCCATTGGCTAAAAACCCCACATAAATACACAAAAAGTTGAACTTTAGAAACATAAAGTTAATGGTTAATTTTTGGCACCGTGAGGTAATATTGGGAGCACATGCAGTACAATAGGCAGAAGTTCAACATCCAAACAGACCCATTGGGTTGATTGACCTGTTTCTGCACTGTAAATTCTATCTAATATCTATGTAATACTCCTCTGGGAACTGTACATTGTAATACTATACCACAACGGATTCTGGTATTGTTTACTGTTTCGATCTTAACAAAAGAGGAAAAATAGCTTTCCAATAGCCTGCCTAACACTTTGCCAATAGTTACGACATTTCACTGCGTGTAGTTAACGCTGACACTCGCCACACTGTTGTGTGGGTATATCTGTGTGCCTAGTGTTCTCCATCTATAATCACTGCTCTCAGTTACTTGGACAACAAACTACCCTCTCCTTTACTGAATCTTATTCTCACCATACCTTGGATTCTTTAGTTGCTTCCTCCAAAGGGCGACATTTATGGCTTTCATGCCTCCTTGAGTGTAGACAAACAACACACATCACCTCCTGGTCCTCCTGACAGAAGAGTTTCAGCACCTCGTTGTGTTGATGACAAAGACAGCCTGCTTTTTCCATCTCCTGTTTCTTTGTAAACTCTTTGAGGAATGACTCAGAAATGTTGGCCAATGTACGATTCCATTTTAAATCATTGGTAGAATAAGTCTCTCTACAAACTGGACACTCGTAGCTTCCCTTCTTCTTCCAATAGCTCATCAGGCAAGCGCAGCAGAAGTTGTGTTGACATGGGGGAGAAACAGGGTTCGTGAAGATATCCTGGCATATTGGACATGAGAGTTCATCCTCCAACCAAGATATCTTCCCTCCTGCTTCCATTTCTCTGAACATGTTATTCAAACTAACTGACTTCCTGTTTACTGTGTACAGCCAGCAGACATTCATTCCAACGTCAGAACTTCAGTTTCTGTTCCTGTTTTCAATTAAAAGGGCACTGCTTGATTGGAAGTATTAGACAGACCCTCCTTTCATTGCGAGGACTTGACACATAAAAATGAAAACATTGAGGAAGATTGTACCATCAGCCCTTTGGTGGTGACCTGACAGGGTGGCAGTGAGAGACCCTGTTTGCATTGGTTCCAAAGGATCTAGGCAAGTTCTGGCAGTGCTTGCAGGAGATTGTGTGGATATAATAGATCACACAGACAACCAGGCCACTCACTTGTGTTAGGGACTCTCTCAGTGCCGTCAGCAGCCAGCCAGTATCGTGCACCTGCCCCAAGTTTTGTGTCTTTGCTTCCTAAAGTCTGACCACTCTTTCCTTAAGTGAAACCTGTCATCTGGCCAAGATCTGCCAGCTGATCCCACCTTTCCCAGGGAAACACTGAGTGTGTTGCCCTGAATTTCCAGTGGTCTGGCATGACTTCCTCGATTATATGCTCTGCCTCTAAGATAGATCCGTCAGCATTCCCTACAACTCACCCTCCCTACAACCCACCCTCCCTACAACACACCCTCCCTACAGCCCACCCTCCCTACAGCTCACCCTCCCTACAACTCACCCTCCCTACAACCCACCCTCCCTACAACCCACCCTCCCTACAACTCATCCTCCCTACAACCCACCCTCCCTACAACCCACCCTCCCTACAACTCACCCTCCCTACAACTCACCCTCCCTAAAACTCACCCTCCCTACAACTCACCCTCCCTACAACCCACCCTCCCTACAACCCACCCTCCCTATAACCCACCCTCCCTACAACTCACCATCCCTACAAACCACCCTCCCTACAACTCACCCTCCCTACAACTCACCCTCCCTACAACTCACCCTCCCTACAACTCATCCTCCCTACAACTCACCCTCCCTACAACTCACCCTCCCTACAACTCACCCTCCCTACAACCTAACCTCCCTACAACTCACCCTCCCTACAACTCACCCTGTCTACAATCCACCCTCCCTACAACTCACCCTCCCTACAACTCACCCTCCCTACAACCCACCCTCCCTACAACTCACCCTCCCTACAACTCACCCTCCCTACAACCCACCCTCCCTACAACTCACCCTCCCTACAACCCACCCTCCCTACAACTCACCTTCCCTACAACTCACCCTCCCTACAACTCACCCTCCCTACAACACACCCTCCCTACAACTCACCCTCCTTACAACCCACCCTCCCTACAGCTCACCCTCCCTACAACTCACCCTCCCTACAACTCACCCTCCCTACAACCCACCCTCCCTACAGCTCACCCTCCCTACAACTCACCCTCCCTACAACTCACCCTCCCTACAACCCACCCTCCCTACAGCTCACCCTCCCTACAACTCACCCTCCCTACAACTCCATAGACTATAAGACGTAGGAGCAGAAGTAGGCCATTCGGCCCATCAACTCTGCTCTGCCATTCAATGAGATCATGGCTGATCTGATAATCCTTAAAATCCACTTTCCTGCCTTTCCCCCATAACTCTTGATTCCCTTACTCATTATAAACCTGTCTATCTCAGCCTTGAATATACTTAACGACCCAGCTTCTACAGCCCTCTGCAGTAAAGAATTCTATAGATTCGCTACCTTCTGAAAGAAATTCCCCCTCACCTTTGTGTTAAATGGGCACTCCCTTACTCCGAGATTATGCCCTCTGGTCCTAGACTCTCCCACAAGGGGAAACAACCTCTCAGCATCTACCCTGTCAAGACCCCTAAGAATCTTATAGGTTTTAATAAGGCTGTCTCTCATTCTTACATGCTTCAATGAGTACAGGCCCAACATATTCAAACTCTCCTCATAAGAAAATCCCTCCATCCCTGGGATCAACCTAGTGAACCTTCTCTGGACTGCCTCCAATGCCAGTATATCTTTAGATAAGGGGATCAAAACTGTTCACAGTATTCTAGGTGTGGTCTAACTAGTGTCTTGTATAGTTTTAGCAAGACTTCCCTATATTTATACCCCATTCCCTTTGAAATAAAGGCCAACATTCCATTTGCCTTACCTATTACCGGCTGAACTTGTATGTTAGCTTTTTGGGATTCATACACAATGACTCCCAAATCCCTCTGTGCTGTAGCTTTCTGCAGTCTTTTCCCAGTTAAATAATATTCAGCTCCTCTATTCTTCCTGCCAAACTGCATAACCTCACATTTTCCCACATTATATTCCATCGGCCAAATTTTTGCCCATTCACTGAACCTGTCTATATCCCTCTGCAGACTCTGACACCCTCACCACTTGCCTTCCCACCTATTTTTGTGTCATCCGCAAACTTGGCGATAGTACATTCACTTCCCTCATCCAAGTCATTAATATATATTGTAAATAATTGTGGCCCCTGTGGCACTCCACTAGTTACACGTTACCATCCTGAAAATGCCTCCTTTATCCCAACTGTCTGTCTTCTATTAGTTAGCCAATCCTTCATCCATGCTAATATACTACCCCCAACACCATGGGCTCTTATCTTATTAAGTAGCCTTATGTGTGGTACCTTATCGAACGCCTTTTGGAAATCCAAATATATTACATCTACTGGTTCCCCTTTATCTATCCTGCTTGTTACCTCCTCAAAGAATTCTAATAAATTTGTTATGCATGATTTCCCCTTCATGAAGCCATGCTGACTCTGCTTGATTAGATTATATAATTCTAAATGCTTTGCTACTACATCCTTTACAACAGACTCTAACATTTTCCCAATGATGGATGTTAAGCTAACCAGGGTCACTCAGCTCCTGATCTCATTACAGCCTTGGTTCAAACATGGACAAAAGAGCTGAACTCCCGAGGTGAGATGAGAGTGACTGCCCTTGACATCAAGGCTGTATTTGACCGAGTGTTACATCAAGGAGCCCTAGCAAAACTGGAGTCAATGGGAATCAGGGTAAACTCTCCACTGGTTGCAGTCATACCTAGCACAAAGGAAGATGGTTGTGGTTGTTGGAGGTCAGTCATCTCAGCTCCAGGACATCACTGCAGGAGTTCCTCAGGGTAGTGTCCTCGGCCCAACCATCTTCAGCTGCTTCATCAGTGACCTTCCTTCCATTATAAGGTCAGAAGTGGGATGTTCGCTGATGATAGTACAATGTTCATCACCATTCACAGCTCCTCAGATACTGAAGCAGTCCATGTCCAAATACAGCAAGATCTGGACAATATCCAGGCTTGGGCTGATAAGTGGCAAGTAACATTCACGCCACACAAGTGCCAGGCAATGACCATCTCCAACAAGAGAGAATCTAACCATTGCCCCTTGATGTTGAATGGCATTACCATTACTGAACCCCCCACAATCAACATCCTGGGGGTTACCATTGATCAGAACCTGAACTGGACTAGCCATATAAATACTGTGGCTACAAGAGCAGGTCAGAGGCTGCGGTGAATAACTCATCTCCTGATTCCCCAAAGCCTATCCACCATCTACAAGGCACAAGTCAGGAGTGGGATGGAATACTCTCCACTTGCTTGGATGAGTGCAGCTCCCACAACACTCAAGAAGCTCAACACCGTCCAGGACAAAGCAGCCCCGCTTGATTGGCACCACATCCACAAACATTCACTCCCTCCACCACCGACACACAGTAGCAGCAGTGTGTACCATCTACAAGATGCACTGTAGGAACTCACCAAGGCGCCTTCAACAGCACCTTCCAAACCTACGACCACTACCATCTAGAAGGACAAGGGCAGCAGATAGATGGGAACACCACCGCCTGGAAGTTCCCCTCCAAGTCACTCACCAACCTGACTTGGAAATATATCGCCGTTCCTTCACTGTCGCTGGGTCAAAATCCTGGAACTCCCTCCCTAACAGCACTGTGGGTGTACCTACACCGGGCTGCAGTGGCTCAAGAAGGCAGCTCACCACCACCTTCTCAAGGGCAATTAGGGATGGGCAGTAAATGCTGGCCCAGCCAGCGAAGCCCACATCCCATGAATCAATATTATATAGTTACCTGTTTTTCATCTCACTTGCTTTTTGAGTAAAGATATTACATCAACATTTTTCCAAACCCTTGGGATTTTTCCAGAATCTAAGGATTTTTGGAAGATTATTACCAGTGTATTCACTATCTCTGCAGCTACTTCCTGTAATATCCTAGGATACAAACTATCAGGTCCAGGGGACTTATTGGCCTTTAGCCCCATTAGTTTCCCTGGTACTTTTTCTCGAGTGATATTAATTGTATTGATTTCCTTCCCCTCTTTTGCCCCGTAATTATTTTGTATTTTTGGAATGCTATTAGTGTCTTCTACCGTGAAGACTGAAGCAAAGTGTTTATTCAATTCCTCTGGCATTTCCGGGTTCCCCATTATTATTTCCCCAGCTTCATTCTGTAAGTGGCCTGTGTTCACTCTGGCCTCTCTTCCTTTTTATATATTTAAAGCAGCTGTTAGTGTTTGTTTTTATATTGCTACTTTACCCTCAAAGTTTATTTGCTCCCACTTTATTATTTTTTGGGTCATCTTTGGCTAGTTTTAAACATTCCCAATCCTCTGGCTTACCACATTGGATGTTTTTCATTTCAATTTGATACGCTCCTTAACTTCCCCGGTTATAACCAATGTTTACCCCCGTCCTAGAATCCTCCTTCCTCACTGGCATTTCTTATTGTGAGTCATGAACTATTTTCTCACAATTGCTGCAGCGAATACCACCCAGCACCGGCCCCCCAACCCCCCCAGCACACCCCCCCCAGCGCACCCCCCCCGCTGCACACCCCACAGCACACCCCCCCCACAGCACACCCCCCCCACAGCACACAACCCCCCACAGCACATCCCCGCCCACAGCACACCCTCCCCGCAGGACACTCCCCCCACAGCACACCCCCCCGCAGCACACACCCCCCACAGCACACACCCCCGCAGCACACACCCCCCACAGCACACACCCCCGCAGCACACCCCCACAGCACACACCCCCGCAGCACACCCCCCACAGCACACACCCCCGCAGCACACCCCCCCAGCACACCCCCCCCCCGCAGCACACCCCCCACAGCACACACACCCCACAGCGCACTCCCCCCGCAGCACACCCCCCACAGCACACACACCCCACAGCGCACTCCCCCCACAGCGCACTCCCCCCCGCAGCACACCCCCCCACAGCACACACACCCCACAGCACACTCCCCCCACAGCACACTCCCCCCACAACGCACTCCCCCCACAGCACACTCCCCCCCACAACGCACTCCCCCCACAGCACACACCCCCGCAGCACACCCCCCCACAGCACACCCCCCCACAGCACACTCCCCCCGCAGCACACCCCCCCACAGCACACCCCCCCACAGCACACTCCCCCCACAGCACACTCCCCCCACAGCACACACCCCCGCAGCACACACCCCCCCACAGCACACACCCCCCGCAGCACACCCCCCCACAGCACACTCCCCCCGCAGCACACCCCCCCACAGCACACCCCCCCCACAGCACACTCCCCCCCACAGCACACTCCCCCCACAGCACACACCCCCGCAGCACACACCCCCCCACAGCACACACCCCCCGCAGCACACCCCCCCACAGCACACTCCCCCCACAGCACACACCCCCGCAGCACACCCCCCCCGCAGCACACACCCCCGCAGCACACCCCCCCACAGCACACTCCCCCCACAGCACACCCCCCCACAGCACACTCCCCCCACAGCACACCCCCCCGCAGCACACCCCCCCCGCAGCACACCCCCCCCCACAGCACACACCCCACAGTGCACTCCCCCCACAGCACACCCCCCCCACAGCACACCCCCCCCACAGCACGCGCACCCCACAGCACACCCCCCCCACAGCACACCCCCCCCACAGCACACCCCCCCCCACAGCACACGCACCCCACAGCACACCCCCCCCACAGCACACACCCCCACAGCACACCCCCCCCCACAGCACACCCCCCCCACAGCACACCCCCCCCCACAGCACACGCACCCCACAGCACACCCCCCCCACAGCACACGCACCCCACAGCGCACTCCCCCCACAGCACACCCCCCCCCCCCCCCCCCCCCACAGCACACAACCCCACACAGCTCTTTAGCTCACAATCCCTGTAACTCACTCGCATTCCCTGCAGCTCCCAAGCACTCCACGACTTCCTCCCCCACCCATTCCTCCCCCGACAAGCAGCATCTCCCAACATTTCCCCGCTTTTCCATCCAGAGATTAGGTACAGCAAAGCCCGAATCCATCTGATTCTGCAGCGTTTGTGATTTCTGGAGTATGAGGATGATTTTCTTTGTGTTTTTAAATGGAGACCTGCACTAGACTTCATCAAAGGGCAGAATTATCCCCCCCCCACCGTCGGATGGGGAGTTGAAGACCAGGCACCTGGAGATGCACCTCTGATTGGTGCCCCTGATTGGGGGCGTGGCCCCATTTCTCATGGATGAGCCAATTAAGGCCCACCCAGCGTGATGTCCACACGGAAGCGCCATGTGCTCCCTGTGCGGACGGGAAGGATTCCCCAGCCGGGATTGAGCTCGGTCACTCATGGGCACGGAAGAGACCTCATCTCCCTGAAGCTAAGTGCTGCCTCAGGGAGATTGCTTCTACTGTTAAAATCTTAAAAACAGACATGTCCCCTCATGTGTCACCTGAGTTGGGATATGTCCGTAACTTTTACATACACTTTAATTACATTTTTTAAAACCTACTTGAGACCTCATCCCGCCCGTGGATGAGGTTTCGATGCTTTCTCTAGTTCCCGCCAGTGCTCCCAGCTTCCCCGCCAACCGTCCATTAATGAGTTAAAGGACTTGGTCGATGGCCTCAATTGGAAATTTAAATGGGGCGGGGTGACATCAGGAGTTCCGCTTGATGTCTCCACGCGTCGGTGGCGAAATGAGTCACCCAGCAAGGTGAAGTTCAGAGAAAGTGTGGTTATTTTTCCTGAAGAAAAAGAAAATACTTCGTAGTGAGAGATTTTTGTTATCAGGAAGGTAAAGTCCAAAGACATAGTGAAACAATGGGAATTTGATTTAAAGGGGGAAATATGAAGGAAGGAGACGGGCGGTGTGTAAAGGCTGGCATTTTAAGACCTAACAAGTGTGAAAGGCCTTTAGCATCTACACCTCAAGCTGCTGCCTACAACAGAATGTAGTTAAGGAAACTCACTTTGAATTGGGTTGTTCAGGGATTCAGGTTTATTTGCCTGAATCTTTTAAAATCTATGGGCTGTAACTTCCTGGCAGCAACAACCAGCATCAGATTGTCACTCGGTGCCCACTTACCTACACCAACCACCAACTCCCTTCCTCGCCTATCTTGACCGACCTTCCACCTCAGTCCGGGAGAGACCCAGGTGACACCGAAAAGCAGGTCAGGTTAAAGGTCACATTGAAATTCACAGGCCCAGGGACAAGGTAAGTGCCTAATGTATGTGAAAAGGATTTGGAGGGTGGGGATGGTGGGTTCAGACATTGCGAGGGGGGGGGTGGTGGGGGGGTGCTGCTCAGTGGGGGGGGGGGCTGCTCAAGGTGGGGGGCTGTTCGGGGTGGGGGGGGCTGCTCGGGCAGGGGGTGCTGTTTGGTGGGGAGGGGATGGCGGGTTCAGACATCGTCGGGTGGGCTGCTCGGAAGGGGGGGCTGCTCGGGAGGGGGGGTTGTTCGGGAGGTGGCGGTGTGGTTGGACATCAGGTGGGGGCTGCTCGATGGGGAGGGTGGTGTGGTCGGACATCGGGGGGGGGGGGGGCTGCTCAGTGGGGGGGGGTGGTGTGGTCGGACATTGGGGGGGTGGGGTGCAGCAGTCCGGACATTCATGGGGGTGGGGTGTTCGCACATTCCGGGGAAGGGTGGGGGGGGGCGCGTGGGTTTGGACATTCGGGGGGGCCGGGGGTGGGGTCTGAGGTCAGCAGGGCGTCATGGGGGGCATGGGGGGTGCTTCAGTGGGGGTGTGGTGGGGGGGATGTCCTGTTGGGGTCAGTCTGGGCCTTTACAATAGTTACCCAGAAGTTAGAAGAGGTTTTAATTTTTCTAAGATTTTCTGGGTAGTTATCAGTCTAACCCTGGCGGGACCACCCGAAGTTTGGGATTTAAATCACATTTTCTGTAAGTTCCCAGCGCAGGGCAATTGTCCAGAGGAAGTTCGCACTTCTGGGCAATTGCTGTGCAAAGTCTTACCTGGGAACTTGCCAGAGGGATTCCCCAGCGCATCTTTTGGGTACCCCCCCAAATCCGATGCTGGAGAGTGCAGAAGTTATGGGCCATAATGCCTCACAAAAAGATAACTGGGATCAGATTAAATTGGGGATTTAGGACTGATTATATTATTAATTTGTAGACATATGTTTGTGCTTAAAATCATTTCTCTTATTAATGAATGTTTAATCTAGTTTCGTAAAAACCTATAAGTCTCAGTGGTCTTATTACTACTGGATTCAAGGTACACATCTCGAAATTTATACAAATTGCAAAACAAGTAATGGCAGTTGTCTCAAGTTTCCCTCTGGAATTTGAATAACTCAGCATTTACCATCAGCTGTGCCATACACCAGGTAACTTTCCCCTTCCCTGATGTGACACAATGTCTGCAGCTCTGACTCCAGCTCCTCAACTCGGATCCAAAGCTCCTCCAGCTGCAAACACTTACTGCAGATGTGTTCACTCTGGATCACTGTGGTGTCCAGCTAACCCCACATGCTGCAGCAGCAACACATCACCTGTCCTGCCATCACTATCGTATTTTATTTAATGTATTGATTGATTACTCTAGTATCCTTGCGCTTTACACTTGAATAATCCCCACTCTTTACACTTTATTGTAATTAATTATTTTTTACACTGGTTATTTTTTAACAAAAAGAAAGGAAAAAAAGACTAGAGATCTAAACCCAAACTAAAGACCTTTAAAGACTAGAAATACTCACCAATCCTACTCACCAACCAGCTGCTTTCCCTGCACTCCCGTCACATTGTGATTCATGACATCACTCCGCCGCTGGTCTCACTGCGGGTAAGCCTCTCGATTGGCCCCTTTATCCTCTCCTGCTCATCCTCGCTCAAAATATACTATTTTGTGCCTTGGGGATAGAATAAACCTTAATCGCTTACCAGATACCGACTAATTAACCAGCTCCTTCTGTAGCAGAGCAAGACTTAATTCCAGGAGTCTGACAAAGTTTAAGCAAAAGCAACCAAATACCCCTCTCCCTTCTGCCACTCAACTCCCTGAAGAGCTCAGACTAAATTAGGTTTGTGCAAAGTAAAAATTTAGACTTTCTTACCTAACAACTGCACGCGCTCAGTCCGCATTCACTTTAACCTGTAACCTCGTTTTAACCTCACTTTAACCTGTATAAATTCACTGCATCCTTGTCTCACTCTCACAACTGACTCTTATTTAATTCACAGAATAAACAATCTGTGTTAAAGCCTTATGGGAAATCACTTGATAAGGCTGCTTCATACCCGATTATAAAACATCATTAATCAGCTTCTTAAAAGGCAAAGATCTCCCTGTAGTGCTGCCTCAGCTCTTCATCAAACTCCTGATGTTTGACTGATCTCATAGCTGGGAGGAGAGTGTAGCCAATTCCTATCAGCCTTGTTCTCTCCTCTTCCCCTTTCTTGCTTCCAGTAAAAGCAGCACTCGGCTGGTGTAAATGATGTCAGTCACTGTGGGCTAAACAACATTAAATTTGTATAAGTAAATGACATAATCGTTCAAATTTGACATTACATAAAAGCTCATTACCATTCACTTTAGTATGTGGAATTCTGAGATGCTTCACTAACACTTGCAGCTACATTTACAATATACATTTACATTCCATGTCAAACAGTCTCTGGTGCATGCAGCCCAAGGGGTTTTACTTGGTTTCCAGCCCCTTGGTATATTATGACACTGTGGCCTTTTCCTATTGGGCCTCTGTGGAGGCTGTCCAAGTGCTTTAGTGTGTCCCTCAGCACGTGGTCCTGGACCTTGGAATGTGCCAGTCTGCAACACCCAGTCGGAGACAACTCTTTGCGCTGGAAGTTTCGGACAGACCAAACAGCAACGTCTACCGAGTTGATAGTCCTCCAGCATCAGTTGATATTTGCCTTGGTGTGGAACAGCCTGTAGGACACAGAGTCGTGTGTCACGGAGCTGCTCGGGATTAACCTCAACAAAAGTCACCCCATTTCTTTCCATACTTCCTTTGCAAAGGTGCATCGAGAAGGAGGTGAATGATGGTGCCTTCCTCCTTGAGGGCAGCATGTGGTGGTACCGAGACTGTGGGCAGAATCTTCTGTTGATGTGCGGGTGGCGGAGTCTGCACACCAGAGCTTAAAATGTGGCGTGAGTGTCCTGATGTCAGTGCGCGGCATTGTGATATTTCAGTCGGTGGGTGGGTTCAGCAGTGTGACTCTCGCCCGCCATTAATCAAAGGCCTCGTTAAGGCCCTTAACTTGACAATTGTCCTGGATTTTGAGGGGCCCGTGTAAACTTCGGCTCAGCGCACAGACCCAACAAGCAGACGAGTAGGAGATTGTTTTACAAACCTCATCCAGCGGTGGGACGAGGTTCGATCGTGCTTTTAAAAACGTTTAATAAAGTTTCCGTTTATTTCATTAACATGTCCCATCTTGTGTGACATTTTCACATGACAGGGACATGTTAATGGATTTTTTATTGTTCTATTTTTTTATATTTGCCAGCCTTTCAGTGATCTCCCTGAGGCAGCACTTAGCCTCGGGGAGATGTGCGCTTTTTTGTGCGCATGAGTGGAAGGGCACACTCTGACAGTTGGGGAAACCCCCCCCCCACCCCACCCCACCGCCTGCACAGGAAACACAAAGCCCTTCCCACCGGGCGACACGTTGGGCAGGCCTTAATTGGCCCACCCACTTAAAATGGCGGCGATCAGCTGCCCACCCACCGCTGAACCGGTGGGTCCCGCCCGCCCATCAAGGGCAAAGTTCTGCCCTATGGCTGTGCTGTATGATATAATTAGCAGGTACGGAGCCTATTGATTCCCAACTGGACCTCAGACAGGAACACCCCCTGTAAGGATTGTACAAATCAATCCTGTCAACAAACATTAGGGTCATAGTGTGGCCCAGCATTCCCAGGATGGACCCCCACAGAGAGTCTTGGGAAATCTTGACTACATAACACCATCCATTAACCGTTAATGAAGGCAAATGATGGACTGTTTGTCAATGTTAAGAGGTGCCCTCCCCACTGGGAGCAACAAATCTGAATCACATCAATTAATTTTCAACACTTTCACCATCTGGCTGCTGAGAAAATCAGCTACTAATTTTTCCCAAACATTTTGGAGGGTATTCGAATGACTGGCTTCCAAAATTGCAGGTTATTATCTAATTTACACATGAAACATTCCCTTAGCCCCTATACCTTGTATCCTTCCTGTTGCTTCTCTGCTGTCCTCCATCAACTGATTTTATGGATTACAATTGAAACTGGTTGATAAGAGTGTTTATTCTACAGCTTCTCAAAGTCTAGACTGTGCTTTATACATAGCACACAACACACCTAATGAAAGCAGACACTACGACATGGGTTTCCTTTGACTCCTAGGCCTTGGATAAAGGGAGGACGAGGCAACCATGGCTGACAAGGGAAGTCAGGGACAGCGTAAAAGCTAAAGAGAAAGCATACAATGTGGTGAAGAGCAGTGGGAAACCAGGGGATTGGGAAGTCTACAAAGACCAACAGAGGACAACTAAAAAATAAATAAGGAGGGAGAAGATTAAATATGAGGGTAAACTAGCCAGTAATATAAAAGAAGATTGCAAGAGTGTTTTTATATATATAAAGGGTAAGAGAGAGGCAAAAGTGGATATTGGGCCGCTGGAAAATGACGCTGGAGAAGTAGTAGTGGGGAACAAAGAAATGGCGGAGGAACTGAATAGGTACTTTGCGTCAGTCTTCACGGTGGAAGACACGAGTAACATCCCCAAAGTTCAAGAGAGTCGGGGGGCAGAGGTGAGTATGGTGGCCATTACCAAGGAGAAGGTGCTAGGAAAACTGAAAGGTCTGAAGGTGGATAAATCACCTGGACCCAGATGGATTACACCCCAGAGTTCTGAAGGAGATAGCTGAAGAGATAGTGGAGGCGTTAGTGGTGATCTTTCAGGAATCACTGGAGTCAGGGAGGGTCCCAGAGGACTGGAAAATCGCTAATGTAACCCCCCTGTTTAAGAAGCGAGTGAGGCAAAAGACGGGAAATTACAGGCCGATTAGCCTGACCTTGGTCGTTGGTAAGATTTTAGAGTCCATTATTAAGGATGGGATTTCAGAATACTTGGAAGTGCATGGTAAAATAGGGCAAAGTCAGCATGGTTTCATCAAGGGGAGGTCCTGCCTGACAAATCTGTTAGAATTCTTTGAGGAGGTAACGTGTAGGTTAGACAAAGGAGAGCCAATGGATGTTATCTACTTGGACTTCCAGAAGGCCTTTGACAAGGTGCCGCACAGGAGGCTGCTCAGTAAGATAAGAGCCCATGGTGTTAGAGGCAAGGTACTAGCATGGATAGAAGATTGGCTGTCTGGCAGGAGGCAGAGAGTGGGGATAAGGGGGTCCTTCTCAGGATGGCAGCCAGTGACTAGTGGAGTTCCGCAGGGGTCAGTGTTGGGACCACAACTTTTCACTTTATACATTGATGATCTAGATGAAGGAACTGAGGACATTCTGGCTACGTTTGCAGATGATACAAAGATAGGTGGAGGGACAGGTAGTATTGAGGAGGTGGGGAGGCTGCAGAAGGATTTGGACAGGTTAGGAGAATGGGCAAAGAAGTGGCAGATGGAATACAACGTGGGGAAGTGTGAGGTCATGCACTTTGGTAGGAAGAATAGAGGCTTTGCACTCCAAGAGGCTTGGAGTGCAAAGGGTCTTGGGAGTCCTAGTCCTGGATTCTCTTAAGGTTAACTTGCAGGTTGAGTCAGTAGTTAGGAAGGCAAATGCAATGTTGGCATTTATTTCGAGAGGACTAGAATATAAAAGCAGGGATGTGCTGCTGAGGATTTATAAGGCTCTGGTCAGACCACATTTAGAATATTGTGAGCAATTTTGGGCCCCGTATCTCAGGAAGGATGTGCTGGCCCTGGAGACGGTCCAGAGGAGGTTCACGAGAATGATCCCAGGAATGAAAGGCTTAACATATGAGGAACGTTTGAGGACTCTGGGTCTATACTCGATGGAGTTTAGAAGGATGAGGGGGATCTGATTGAAACTTACAGAATACTGAAAGGCCTGGATAGAGTGGATGTGGGGAAGATGTTTTCATTAGTAGGAGTGACTAGGACCCGAGGGCACAGCCTCAGAGTAAAGGGAAGACCTTTTAGAACAGAGATGAGGAGAAACTTCTTTAGCCAGAGAGTGGTGAATCTATGGAATTCATTGCCACAGAAGGCTGTGGAGGCCAGGTCATTGAGTGTATTTAAGACCGAGATAGATAGGTTCTTGATTGGTAAGGGGATCAAAGGTTACGGGGAGAAGGTGGGAGAATGGGGTTGAGAAACTTATCAGCCCAGATTGAATGGCGGAGCAGACTCGATGGGCCGATTGGCCTAATTTCTGCTCCTATGTCTTATGGTCTTTTGGTTTTATGGTTTGATTGACAAAAGTGTACCTGGTCCTTAAGGGACAAAGGTTCACTTACACCAGTGAATTTAGCACCAGGGATGAGAGGTGTACCTGAGTAAAACTCATTGGCCTGGATTTTCACAGGGTTATGGAGATTGCAGGGAACTTTAAAACTGGATGTGGAAGTCCCGCCCACATTCCTGAATGATCCCATTTTTGCCAATAAGGCAGAGGGGACTGGGTGTGACTGACACATGAGGGAAACCCAAAATCAGCAAGACCATTTGAACTCAGTGCTGTGGGAGTCACACATTTTTTAGAGTGGACATGAATGTTTTTGAATGTGGCGGATGTAAAACTGTTGCGATATGAAGTAATTTAAATTTCCAATCTCTGTTTTAACAAATAAAAGAACCGAGCTGCCTGTGTCAGTGAGAGTTGGAAAACGAAACTACTCTAGCAGTTATAATAGCTGATAATTGACTTTTCCCCAAGAACTACCATTACATCATTATGAATACTTGGTTACTTTCCAAAAGCTATAATTATCTCAGCAGGAGGGTCCTAAGTGAACAGTTCAACAGGTAAAAGAGATTATTGAAAGATTCGCTGTCTTGGATGTGGGGTTATGAACATAATTTTATTTGTTTTATAAGGAATTAAGTACTTGAGGAGATTTAAAAGATTTGAATGGGCTTTCATGAATGGGACTGTTTTTTTTTAAACAGTAAAGGCTGTAATAGACATTTTGATCTTTATCTTATTCCCTCTCAACTTGTCTCCTGGGGTCTGCCCATGGTAGATACTGGGTGAGTTGGCATGGAGGGTGTAAGGGTCAAGGGTAGTGGGTGGGTTGGCTTGATTTGGCATTAAGTTGGAATGGGGACAAAAATGGGCCACAGGGGGTTGTCATTAATTTGGCATGTGGACATGGAAGTTGCATGGGGATATGGTGGGAGGTGATAGACTGTGAGGGCTGGAGGGCCAAAGATTTGGCAAAACAATTCCAGACAATTGAAGTGGGTCTTTTAACCACTTGGCAGCCCCTGTGGTCACCTCTGAACAGCATCTGGGGATGGTGGGCCTGACTCTATCCTGCAGCCTTCCCCTGCACCCCCCCCCCACCCACCCACCCAGCCCCTCCCTCCAGATCGAAGATCCTGCCATTTGGGGGAGTTTCGCCTGAGGTGGATGCAGAAAGCTGGGAAATTTCCAGACTTGCTGATTTACACCACGACCCTCCTCAGGAGTGAAAATCTAGGCCATTTAATCAATGAGGTTGAAACACCAAATGGAACCAGAAAATAACCAAACCTGAGACAAACCTCCTCCCTTAGGCTGAACTGCAAATCCTAAGAATCTGATTGTGGTTCTAGTGTCTGGTCAGCACATTGGCTGCAGTTTTCATCTGATGTACTGACTGAATTATCAAAGGCCAGGGACAGAGACGTGCAAAGCTTCAAATTACATGGCCGACCAGCTCACAAGCCTTCATGACCCATGGGGTGGGTAGCCATTTTGGCTGATCAGGAACCTTAGTAAAGTAAGTTCTGGAAGCTGAGTGAGGTTTTCCAGTTGGTCTCCAGTTTCCTCATTGCTTTGGGGGGGCAGATTAACTGCCTGAAGGTGGGCACCCATGGACAAGAAGCCCTCCCTGCCAGCCTGGGTGGGGGCACAACCAAAGGTTGCCCTGCAGAGCGCTCCCACTCTCCACCCAAAAGTGGTGGCCCAGCCGTTTTACCCATTCTTTATTTCAAGTTTTTAAGAAATGCCTGAGAGAGCATTTGTATATTGACACGTCCTCTTTTACTGCAGTCAGCAGCTCCTCTGAAGCAGGAAGGCCTCCGATTGGCCCTCTAGCTTCAAGAACCCACCAGCCACCACCCTTAATTGGACAAGGCACTGTCTCCAAGCCAATCAAGGGCGCACCCAAATGCAAATCACTTTCCCATTGGAGGCAGGTTGGTGACCTGTTCTCCTTTATCATAGGGAAGAAGCTGCCCCCTGTTGGGGGGCAGAGGTACAGGAGCTGGCGCAGGCAGGCATGCCTCTGATCGGCACCCCCAATCGGCGCGGCGCCGCCATTTTACATGGGTGGGCAATTAAGGCCAGCCCAGAGTGACGTCTGCCAAGAAGAGCTATGCCCACTCTGTGTGGGCAGGGAGGGGGGTGGGGGTGGGATTCCTCCAGCCAAGAGTGCCCTCACGCATGTGAAAGAGCTCCCACTGCTCTCCCTGAGGCTCAGTGCTGCCTCAGGGAGATCGGCACCAAATTAAAAATTGTTGAAAAGACAAGGATAAAATTTCCCAAACGTGTCCCCTCATACGACACTGTCACATGAGCTGGGACATGCCCATCTCTTTCAGTGACACTTCCAATAAATATTTTAAAACCCTCATGAAATCTCATCCCGCCCGTGGATGAGGTTGATGCTTTTTCTGAAGCCCGTCAGGGCTCTTGGCCTGCCCGACAAACCCTAATGTTAGACGGGCAGGTCCTTTAATGATGTTAAACACTTTTGAAATGGCATCAATAGGCCTTTAGATAAAAACAAAAAACTGCGGATGCTGGAAATCCAAAACAAAAACAGAATTACCTGGAAAAACTCAGCAGGTCTGGCAGCATCGGCGGAGAAGAAAAGAGTTGACATTTCGAGTCCTCATGACCCTTCGACAGAACTGAGCGAAGAGGGGTGAAATATAAGCTGGTTTAAGGTGGGGGGGGTGGGTTTGGGGGAGAGAAGTTGGGGGGGTGGTGTGGTTGTAGGGACAAGCAAGCAGTGTTTATTCTGTCTGGGTGTGGGTAGTGTCTGTGGTTTATTCTGTCTGGGTGGAGCTAGTTAATGGGGTTTCATGATCCTTCATCATGATACAGGGTCATACAGACTCGAAACGTTAACTGTGTTCCTCTCTGCAGATGCTGTCAGACCTGCTGAGTTTTTCCAGCTATTTCTGTTTTTGTTTCAGATTTCCAGCATCTGCAGTATTTTGCTTTTATTATAATACCTGGAATGGGTGGGTTGTGTTATGACGAAAGGTTGGACAGACTAGGCTTGTATCCACTGGAGTTTAGAAGAGTTAGAGGCGACTTGATTGAAACATATAGGGCAGAATTTTCCCCCTGTTGACGGGGAAGTTCAGGAGCGGGCGTGTGTGGGCACACCTCTGATTGGCGCCCCCGATCAGCGGGTGTGCCACCATTTTATGTGGGCAGCCAATTAAGGCAGCGTGCGCGTGAAAGAGCACACTCATCTCCCTGAGGCTAAGTGCTGCCTCAGGGAGATTGGCGTCAAATTTAAAAATGGTAAATTTAGAGAAATAAAATTTCCCTGACATGTCCCCTCATGCGACACTGTCACATCAGTTGGGACATGTCCATCACTTTTAATTAAACTTTCATTAAATTTTTAAAAACCCTCATGTAACCCCATCCCGCTCCTGGATGAGGATTTGTGCTTTTTCTAATACCCGCCAAGGCTCCCAGCCTGCTCACCAACACTGAGGTTGGATGGGCGGGTCCACTAACTAGTTGAATTAGTTTGTATGTTTAAGGCCTCAATCGGCCGTTGACAGGTCAGCAGGAGCAGAGCTGATTGGGCTACGCCCCCACCGACCTGAAAATGGAAATGACGCGGGGTGAGGTCAGGAATTCCATCCAATGACATCCCACGTCATTTTACATAGCGCAAGCGGGCCCCGCCCCCCCCACTCTGCTCGCCAACCTCAATATCCTGGTCATAAGATCCTGAGGGGTCTTGACAGGGGGGATATGGAGAAGATGTTTCCTCTTGTGAGTGAATCTAGAACCAGGGGTCACTGTTTAAAAATAAGGGGCCACTTATTTAGGACAGAAATGAGGAGAATCTTTTTCAGTAAATCTTTGGAACTCTATTCCTCAAAAGGCGGTGGAAGCAGAGTCTTTGAATATTTTTAAGGCAGAGCTGGATAGATTCTTGATAAACTAGGGGGTGAAAGGTTATCAGGGGTAGGCGGGAATGTAGAATTGAGGTTACAGTCAGATCAGCCATGATCTTATTGAATGGCGGAGCAGGTTTGAGGGGCCGAGTGGCCTCCTCCTGCTCCTAATTCACACATTTATATGTTCAGTCTGGCATCTTCAGTGTGTCTATCCCTCCATCCCGCGTCCCTCAGTGTGTCTTTCCCTCTCCACCATGTCCCTCAGTGTGTCTATCCCTCCATCCTGCATCCCTCAGTGTGTCTACCCCTCTTTTCCATGTCCCTCAGTGAGTGTTTCCCTCCATCCTGTGTCCCTCAGTGTGTCTTTCCCTCTCCACCTTGTCCCTCAGTGAGTTTATCCCTCCATCCTTCGTTCCTCAGTGTGTTTTTCCCTCTCTACCATGTCCCTCAGTATGTCTATCCCTCCATCCTGTGTCCCTCAGTGTGCCTATCCCTTCATCCTGTGTCTCTCAGTATGTCTATCCCTCCATCCTGTGTCCCTCAGTGTGTCTATCCCTCCATCCTGTGACCCTCTGTGTGTCTATCCCTCTATCCTTTGTCCTGTAATATAAGGATGTTCGGCATGGCAAGGGTTAATGTATGACTGGAGAACAGCATTGGCCACATTTTGATGTAGAGAGCCACATGCTATTGGACTGAATACAGTTAGAGTCCAGCAGAGGCCAACATGAGGATAGTACCTAGTCAGGGCTGTACCTTGGAGATATGTATATAGTTATGGGTTGTTAATAAGCACTTAATGCTGAATCACATAAACCTCCAGATCTCTTAGTGCAACACCAAACAAACCCTTACAACATGGTGACAGCTAGTGAATGAACCCAGAACCGGAGAAGCTAGTGGAGGACCTAGAATCTGAAAAAAGCTAAAGGAACAGCATCCTTACCTGACTGACATGCACCTGAACCAAAGACGCAGCTGGAGGTCGCTTAGAAGAGGCTCCATTGTGGACATGGAGTCTGATGGGTAAAAGAAAAATCCACCGTGAAGCTAAAGGGCTTCACCCGAGTAGATGGAGGCCCATTGTGAATCCCCATTGATTACAGAGTCAAAAAGCCTAACTAAGGATCAGCAAAAATTCAGCGCTGAGGCTGAATCAGTCAGAGCAGTTCGTCACATTAATCACCATGACCAGCCTGGGTTCAGAGTCAGCATCATACCTCCCAGAGCAGCTGAGCTCCCTTCATTGGAAAATAATGAAGTTTTAAAATCTCAGCCAAAGTTGGGCATTGCTCTTGGAGAAATGGTTAGTGCAGCGCCATGTTTAAAAGTGGAAAAGTATTTTAAGCTGCGCTCTCCTGTTCTGAAAAAAACAGCCATGGACAATAAATCGACACTGCCAGATCAATTTGGTCCGATGCAAGGGACAAGCCAGGTGCAAAATTGGGCGTTGTGGAGAAGAACATTTTCAAATTACCAGAGTACATCAGGACTAAGCAGGTAATCAGAAAAAGTCCAAGTTATTACGTTTTTATACTTATTTGGTGAAATTACCAATGAAATAGCACATTGACGAATCCTCAGCTAGCTTTCACTGAAAAGCCTTTCACTAAAAGCCTTGGACGAATGTTTTAAACTCCAGGTTTTAGAGAGCATAGACCTTAAGAAAGGTATAGAACACCCCCAATAAAGCACCAAAACTGCAAGGGACCCCAGGGTGAGGGAGACAATACCCAAGCAAAGCACAAGATGTTCACAGACCATATCAGCACAATGAAGTGCACAGGCTGAAACGTTTAGTGCAGAGGAAAGAAGAAGCTGAAATGCAGCCAGAAGTTTTAAACATAGAGCCTTGTGAAAATGCTGACACAATCCCCAAACTGTAGCAGCAGGTGGCAGTACTGAGTGGGCAGCTGGCTGTGAATGAAGGAATGCTATCTGATGTTCCCCAAAAGCAACAAAACCTGTTAAAAGAAAATGAAGCTTTTCGACAGTAAAATGTTCATATCAAAGCTGAATCAGAAGACTTGAAACATGAGTTTCATAAGCTGAGTATGTACCTTTGGAAAATACATGATAAACTAAAATTTTTAATAAACCAAACTGTTCAGGACCTGAACAAATTTCTGAGGTGTCACATCGGTACAAGGAGGCTTTGAAAGAAACAAAATGGTTGAATGTTGTGAAGAATGCAATAAGCAAAAGACCAAAACACGTGAAGAATCAATACTTATCTCCAAACATGCACAAGGGGAAATGATAACTCTGAATTCCATTGCTGGCAAATCGAAGAGGGAGTTGGAAAAACGCAACCAGAAGTCCAGCCAGAAACAACAGCAGGCAGAAAATGCACTCAAAGAATTTGCTGTTTTGAAAGGCTCTTTGAATAATTAACACGTGCCCTGAGAAAGACATGAGGAGTTAAAAAAACGTTGAAGACTACTTCAGAAAGAGCTGCATTGGAACTATCAGTGGCAACAAAGCAATGTACTGAAGTACAGCATGAGTTGGCAACTAGTCAACAGGAAAATAAACAGATGAACAAACAGCAAATGATCTTTCAAGATCAAATGTAAAAGGAGGACATAACCCCTCAGTAGAATAGAGAAATGGAAACAGTCTTCAACAGCAGCATGGAGGAACAGCAGAACAAAGTGAACAGGACTCTGCCGAATTACAAGCAAACTCAAGGTGAAGAAATTGAACTTTGCAAAGAAAATGAAAGCCTGTTGAAAGACCTTCTCATGCTACAAGGATCCCTCAGGTCAAGGTTTGTCCCTCCGGATAATTACGAAGAGAAGCAAAGTGAATTTAATATCGCTCTGAACGAACTGGGGAACCAGTCGGCAGACGTTCAATATTCCAGGAGGAAGCTAAAAACTGCAAGAAAGAGGCTGCAGAGCTGAAGAAAACAGTTGGACATTTGGAAGAAAACTTGGAAAAACATTACATTACCAAAGATGTAAATGAAGAGCTGAAGAGCAAGTTTGTCAATACCATGTGTAAAAAGGATGAGCATGTGGAAAAAAAGTGATGACGAAGTGTGCAGATATCGAACTGCACAGTGAAAGGCTGTAGCAGGGAAAGGGAGAGATGAAGAATTAATGTGTACAGGAGCAACAAAAAGTAGAAAACTTCAACAGTCAGGAAATGAGTTCTCTCCCACTTTTGTAACATATTGAAGAGAAAGAGAAGATGACCGTGGTGTCCAATAGCAGAGTGGTGCAGGCTACCTCTGTAGTCAGTGGTCTTGAGTTAGAGTCTGAAGTGTAAAGACAGAGTTTTGAGTTGTAAGTGGACAAGTGCGGCTGCTGAGTTCCTTCTGTAAATAAACAAAATGTGTTTCTTCCAAGAACGATCTCCTAATCTTCTCTGCCTTTGGTACCAACATGGCCACCCCAAAGCAAGTGTGCAACCTGGGCCAGAATCTTCCTGCATAGGGCAGGCTCAGAGGGGGTGGTCAGGAACCCAGCCGCTGCCCGCGATCGGGTCCGCGCTGCCATTTTACACGGGTGGGCTAATTAAGGCCCGCCCGGCGTAATGCACGTCTCCGGAGATCAGCGAGAAGGGGCGGGAGGAGGCGGGAGGCCGATGTCCGCTGGGTCCAATGGTGACCCGGTGACCTATTCAAAAATGGCGCAGGCCCCCCTTGACTTTGTGGATCAGTAAGGATGCAGAACGTTGTTGTAGAACAGGGCAGGCAGGAGGGGCAAGTCAGGGGGGGCGCAGGTCAGGAGGGCAGGTGGGAAGGGCAGGTCGGGGGGGCAGATTGGGGGGGCAGGTGGAGGGGCAGGTCGGGGGGTCAGGTTGGGGGGGCAGGTGGAGGGGCAGGTCGGGGGGTCAGGTTGGGAGGGGCAAGTCGGGGGGGGCAGGTTGGGGGGGGCAGGTGGGAAGGGCAGGTTGGGGTGGGAGGGCAGGTCGGGGGGGCAGGTCGGGGGGGCAGGTCGGGGGGGCAGGTTGGGGGGGGCAGGTGGGAGGGCAGGCGGGGGGGGGCAGGTGGAGGGGCAGGTCGGGGGTGCAGGTGGGAAGGGCACGTGGGGTGGGCAGGTCGGGGGGGACAGGTCAGGGGGGGCAGGTGGAGGGGCAGGTTGGGGGGGGCAGGTCGGGGGGGCAGGTCAGGGGGGCAGGTTGGGGGGGCAGGTTGGGGGGGGCAGGTGGGAGGGCAGGCGGGGGGGGCAGGTGGAGGGGCAGGTCGGGGGTGCAGGTGGAGGGGCAGGTGGAGGGGCATGTGGAGGGGCAGGTCGGGGGTGCAGGTGGAGGGGCAGGTGGAGGGGCAGGTGGAGGGGCAGGCGACCCCGAGGTTTTCAGACGAGTGCCTTCCTGCCCTCCTGGAGGAGTTGGCAGCACGCTGGGACATCCTTGTCCCAAGGGAGGGGAGGAAGAGGCACCCCCTGCTGGGAGGAGGTGGCATCTCAGATCATCTCCTATGATGTGGTTGATGTGGTGAGACGCACATGGTTGCAGTGCCGTAAGCGGTTTACGAGCTCCTGTGATCGGGAAGGGTGAGTACCGAGTTAGCTCGGGTCCACTTAGCACAGCAGTTAGGTGCCCCCTCCACCCTGGACCTCAGAGTTCTTAGAGTGTGAGGGGCAAATGTCAATGAGGCAGCATCCGGGCGAGGGGGGTGAGCCCTGGCTGCTCGGACTGAGTGTCCTGTGTCTCCAGGGTCACGAATGGTCTGAGCCCTGTGAGTGTTCCTCAGGTGGGGTTTGGTCAGGCTGCAATGGGGCTGCAGGTACAGGGCGGAATAATCAATGCTCCTCTGTCCTTTCGGGAGCAGACAGCCCACAATAACACAGAGAGGCTGCGGACTGGCGGAGAGCTGCCCCACCTTCTAATGTTGACCAGATACGCACAGGAGGCCCTGGAGCTGGAGAGGCGCCATGCGCCCAGCTCAACCAGCTGTGGTGGGGTTGGGGTCCCGCTGGGAGGTAAGGGTGCAGTGCACTGAGGTCAGAATGTTTGTCATAGCAACCATTCCACTGTTGTCTGTATATTGATGTGAGCCTCGAACATGGAATCCCCATTGATAATGGAAAGACGAGGGCACCCTGGTCCGGGGGCCAGGCATGCACAGTAACAGTGTAATGATTTCAACGAATCACGTGTCCTTGTTCTTCCTTTCAGGGTCAGGAGCCTGAAGGACCACCGCTCATCCCTGAGGATCTAAACACACCAGCATCAAACCCTCTCAGCCAGGCAGGCACCAGTGTCTCGGTGGGGATAAGACTGTCGGTTAGCGTCATGGTGCACAGCGGTGAGGGCACTTCACGCTCGCTTGAGGTGCAGGCGGAGACAGAGTGTGCCCAGGGCGCCGGCAATCAGAGGACAGCTGGGGACCAGGCAACTGCTCAGTCGGTGGCTGATGATGGGCTTCTGGAGTCGTCCCTGAGGTAGCAGATGCTGGAAGTCCAGCAGGGTGTGCGGGAGGATCTGATGGAGATACACAAGCGAATGCCTGCCATGGTCCACGTTGTGGAGGAGTCCATTCGCAGCTTCAGCAATGCAATGACCCTCCTGGCTGAGTGCACTGCCTCCTCCATGGAGAGAGTGGCGACTCTTATGGAGAGGCTCCTCCAGGAGATCACTCAGGGTTCCTGGGGGTGTGCTCAGACCAGCAAGCCCTCAGGTGGTCACTGTCAGTGTGGGAGATGGATTGGGCACCTGTATTCATGATAGGCCACCAGCCATCAGTGGTGAGCAGGGAGGTCCAAAGCCCACCTGTCATCTCTGTGGGCTCCTCTCAGGGCGCTCTGGATGAGGGCAGCAGCTCCTTCGCTCCTCTGCCAGTGACCGTGGCACCCAGTGAGTTTGCGACAACTGGAGATGCCAACCATGGCATTGGCCGCTCCCTCCCAGGCGGGGCCAACACAGGTTCCACTGGCCAGAGGATGCCCGCCAAGGTCATTGAGGCCAATAGGACAGGAGAGTCAGCAGCTGGCTCCAATACCAGTGCCAGCGAGGGGGGGAGCACCTAGATATAGCCCCCGCAAACGTAAATCACCTTAGGCATAACACGGGCTTATCACCTGGTGTTTTTCCTTTGCATCACTTTTAAGTTCTTTATAAGTTGGTGTGATGTTGAACACCTTTACTTTTACTTTGATTTATGTATGTCAGACTCCAGAGCAGTAAATGTGTTTGTTCTCAACAAGTCTCTGGGTGCTTCATTAGTTCTGCAGGTGCAGGGTAACCCATAATGTTATGTGTGACTTGTTTGTCATTGAGCTTTATTAAAATGGCACAAGGTGCATGTTGTTCACCAAGTAAATGTTCCTGTCGGATATCAAGTGCGGAGCCTACAGTCCTGGCGTGTGTTGTAGGTTCATCTTTGGTGGGCTAGCTGAAGGAGCGTTGGATAAAAGCCTCCCAGGTGTCCCTGCCTCCCTGGAAGTTGCCCAGGTCAGCGTCTATCCCCTCAGTGTTCTCCTGAGCCCGCTCGTCCTCAGACTCACGACTGGACTCATCGTCTGCTGCCAGAACAGCTGCATCAACATCCTCTTCCTCCACTGTGTCCCCCCTTTCCAGTGCCAGACTGTGGAGAGCACAGCATCTCAAAGCAGCTCTGAAGCAAAGTGAAGTTGTCCTGTTCACACAAGCCAGCAGCAGTAAGTGATAATCTAAAGTTCTAACAACTTGTATTAGTGAGCCCAGTCACCCCCTTCCCCCGCCTGTGGATGAGCTTTTTGAAAACGTGGCCTCCCCGCCTGACCATGCAATCCCCTGAAAATCACACGGGCTACCCAAAATGGAAATCGGTCGCTGCCTCAAGGGTCTAAACTGTTAACTAATGGCGGGCGGATCTCTGTACTCATAGCGCACCCGCCTTCCGAAACATCACGATGGCGCCCGGTGACATCGGGACCCACACCCAATGCCATCGCACGTCATTTTATGCGCATACGTGTCAGGCCCTGGATCGTTAATTTCCAACAGACCAGGTTGCAGGATCCAACAAACCGACGACGAGAGTAAAAAGCAAGGAAAAGACACGAAACGCCGAGAGAAAGCAGGAAAGAACGAAGGAAACCAAGAGAACTGAAATCGAACCGTAGCTCGCACGTTACTTGTAAGTAAAGAAAAATTTCCATCCTGATCATCGAAACAATTCCCTGAGAGGCTGCTGCAATTCGGAAGAGTTAGAACCTTTCAATCCTGCCTTGGACAGTTGGTCTCCCTGTGGTAAACGCCTCTTCCAGATGAATGACATTGTCGGGGAGGAGATGAAGTGTGCGATCCTCTTATCCATGTGTGGGATATATATATATATATATATATACATATGGATTAATTTGAAATTTGTTAGCCCCCAGTGCCCCAGATTCAAGAAGTTTTGATGACTTAGTGAACCTGGTAAAGAATCATTACCAGTCCAAGCTGTCGGTGACGATGCAACGGTTCAAATTTAACTGAAGGAACAGAGCCGCGGGGGAGACAGTTGCTTGTTATGTGGCAAGTCTGAAACAATTAACTGAACATTACGAGTTTGGTACATCCATCAACGATATACTTAGAGATCGTTTGGGGTGCGGTATAAATGAAAATGCGATTCAGAAGAGATTACTGTCTGAAACAAATTTGAATTTTCAGAAGGCATTGGAAATCGCTCTGGCAATGGGAGGTGAAGTGCGAGACTCGAAAGCCATACAGGGAGTGCAAAATGGTGCCATCCTCCACGTTGGGCAGAGATCCTCAGCCAAAAAGAGCGCGTGAAAGTGCAAAGCTTTACTCAGATGTGGGAAGCAACCACCACTAGCAGACAAATTAAAGGAGGTAAGTTAGCAGCAAAAACATGGCATAATGGTAACAGAAGTAGAAGCAGACAACCTTGTAATGAATCACAGTTTAAAAAAATCGAATGTTTTCTCGGTTATCAAAATGGACACTTCATGAGACATTGTAAAGATAGAATCAGGCAGGTTTTCAGACAAAAGCAGAAACCCAAGGAGATGTACAGCGTTGAAAAACCTGAAGTAATAGGTTTGGATATCTATTCACTGTATAATTTGAAGGTAGAAAGAACAGAACCTACCTATGTAACCATGAGAGTGAATGAGAGGCCTATCAGAATGGAGGTGGATACAGGAGCTACGGTGATAGGTGAGCACACTTTTAAATACCTGAATCATGGGGAGTATGAACTAACTTTGGAAGAAACAGATGCTAAATTGAAAACTTACACAGGAGAAGACATACAAGTCAAGGGCATATGTAAAGTCACGGCACACTACAGAGCTCAAACAGTGAGATTACCCTTGATGGGGGTAGCAGGCAAAGGACCTTGGACAAAACTGGCTGAAAGAAATTAAATTGGAGTGGACTGAAACCTTCCAACTGAGAACTAACGGACTATCAGAGCTACAACAAAAATATGCCTTCGTTTTCAAGGATGAATTTAGGAAGATTGAGGGGCTGCCAGCAAAAATTCATGTAGATCCAGAGGCAGCACCCAAATTCATGAAGGTAAGACCAGTATCTTATGCAGTGCAGGAAAAGGTAGGCGCTGAACTGGACAGATTAGAGAAACTGGGAGCGTTACAACCTGTGCAGTTTTCAGATTGGGCAGCATCAATTGTACCTGTTCTCAAAGCTGACTGAAGCATTCAATTTGTGGAGTCTACAAATTAACAGTCAATAAAGTGGCTAAATTGGACAGACACCCCATAGCAAAAATTGAAGACTTTTATGCTAGACTGGCAGGTGGAACCGTCTACATGAAGCTTGATATGAGCAATACTTATCAACGATTGGAATTAGAAAAGTTTGTCACCATTAATACACACAAAGGCTTGTACCAGTCCACCCATTACCTTTTAGTGCATCTTCAACTTGTGCCATATTCCAAAAACAATGGAAAGTTTATTACAGGGGCTGCCCCATGTTGTACTTTATTTAGATGACATTCTGATGACAAGACTCACCGAAAAGGAGCATTTGGTAAACGTGGAAGAAGATTTAAGACATTTTTTGCAGGCGGGTGTGCGTTTAAAAAAAAGAAAATTGCACATTCAAAGAGAAAGAGGTAACCTACCTAGGTCACAGGGTAGATTCCCAAGGCCTACAACCGGCTGAGGTAAAATGAAAGCCATTAGAAAGGCATCAGCAGCAAAAAATACATCCAAACTCAAATCATTCTTGGGGATGATCACTTACTATGGACACTTCTTCCTACGTTTTCAATAGAATTGGCACCACTGTGTTACTTTTTGTAACTCATTCACGGGATGTGGGCTTCGCTGGTTGGACCAGCATTTATTGCCCATCCCTAATTGCCCCTTGAGAAGGTGGTGGTGAGCTGCCTTCTTGAGCCGCTGCAGTCCATGTGGTGTAGGTACACCCGCAGCACTGTCAGGGAGGGAGCTCCAGGATTTTGACCCAGTGACAGTGAACGAACAGCCGATATATTTCCAAGTCAGGATGGTGAGTGAGTTGGAGGGCAAGTTCCAGGTGGTGGTGTTCCCATCTATCTGCTGTCCTTGTCCTTCTAGTTGGTAGTGGTCGTGGGTTTGGAAGATGCTGTCGAAGGATTTTTGGTGAGTTGCTGCAGTGCATCTTGTAGATGGTACACACGTGGAATAAATTTTAAAATGTTCAATGCTGGCCCAGCCAGTGGAGCCTACATCCTGTGAAAAAATAAAAGCTCAAGAAAAACCAACAATGGTCTTGGCAGACACCACAGGAAGAAGCTTTTACAAAAGTGAAACAGTTGTTGCAATCATCTACCCTTCTAGTACACTTTGACCCAAAGAAAGAGTTGGTGTTGACATGTGACACATCTCCCTATGGAGTGGGAGCAGTACTTACCCATTGAATGGACAATGAGTCAGAACAGTCTGCAGAATATGATCCAAGACTACTCAATACAACGGAAAAGAGCTACTCACAGATAGAAGAAGAGGGCCTGTCAATCATCTTTGATGTTAAGAAATTTCACCGGCATATACACGGCCATCGTTTTACCAAACATATCGGACCACAAGCCATTGCTGGGCTTGTTCAGCGAGGACAAGGCAATACCGCCCATCACCTCAGTGAGAATACAAAGGTGGGCATTGATCTTTCATTTATAGACCCGGAAGTCAAATTGCAAACGCTGACGCACTCAGTCATTTGTCCACGCAAGTAAAAGATGAGGATGTTCCAATTCCTCATGAATTTGTTTTATTATTGAACTTCCTGGATTCATCACTGATATGTGCTGGACAGATTAAAGATTGGGCAAGCTGAGACCTGGTCTTATCCAAAGTGTGTGAACAAGTTCTGCACGGTTGGTCACAAGAACAAGAATCCGACAGTGAAACCGTATTTCCACAGAAGATCCGAAATAACCAGTCAGGAAGGTATCTTATTGTGGGGAGCAGGAGTGATTGTTCTTCCAAAAGGACTAAAGCCTTTGTTACCTGAACTTCACAGAGCACATCCCGGAATGTCCCGAATGAAGGTGGTAGCAGGTGGCCTGGGATGGATGAAGAAATAGGGAACTCAGTGAGAAGTTGTATACAGTGTCATCAAATGCAAATATTACCTTCAACAGCTCTGTTACACCCCTGGGAGTGGCCAGGAGGGCCATGGGTGCGAGTGCACATTGACTGTGTGGGACCTTTTATGGGAACAATGTTTCAACTTATCATCAATGCTCGAAATGGATGGACATATATGAAGTGAGGTCGCCGACATCTTCTGCTACAACTGACAAGCTACGTCAAAGTTTCGCAATCAGCGGACCACCAGAAGTGGTCATATCAGACAATGGAATGGTGTTCACAAGCGCTGAATTTCACTGATTTATCAGCCACAACGGTATTACTCATTTGAAAACTTCAAGATACCTTCTTCAAATGGACTGGTCAAGAGAGCAGTTCAGACGTTCAAATCTGGTATGAAGAAATTGTCTGGAGATTCTATAGTGACTAAATTAGCATGTTTTCTTTTCCATTATAGAACCACCCTTCATACGACAACAGGTGTCACACCTGCAGAATTGTTGCTGAAACGCTGTCTCCAATCGAGACTGAGCCTAATTATGCCAAACTTGGGGTGGGGGGGGGAAGGTGGAAAGGAATCAGGGAAGTCAGAAAACCGAACATGACTGGCATAGTCATGACAGGACGTTTGATGTAGGTGAGAAGGTATATGCGAAGAATCTTAGAGAAGGATCAACATGGCTGTTTGGTGAAATAAGTACAGTAACTGGATCTCTTTCCTATCACTTGAAAGTGTAAGATAGAGAGATATGGAGACTTGTGGATCATATAGCCTGAGAAACAAAATACCCAGAAATGATTCTACCAGCGTTCGTCTCCTGTTGAAAGAACTCAACTGAGTAAAGTTGAGGGGCCAAAGGGACTGGCTGTACCTGAAAGAGTTGAGGAAACAGATGTACATGTACCTGACGAAGAGCCTGATTCTCGGACAACTCCAGTGAAGGAGGTTCCAGATAAAATATCAGAAGCTGTAGAGCTGAGACATTCGACACGCACAGAGAAACCCCCGGAAAGACTGATTTTATAATTTGCTTTGTCTGTGTGAAAAGTTTGATATTTTGAGAAAAATTGTAAAATATATTTCTGAGTAAAGGGGGAGGGATGTAGCAATCTGATGTGTAATATACCTTTAAGATGAATGTTGTAATGTAAGATCAGATGATCTTGATACCTAATAGCAGAGTAGCGCGGGCTATCTCTGTAGTCAGTAGTCTTAGGTTAGAGTCTGAAGTGTAAAGATAGAGTTTTGAGTTGTAAGCACGCAAGTGTAACTGCTGAGTTATTTTTGTAAATAAACAAAATGTGTTTCTTCTAAGAATGATCTCCTGACCTTCTCTGTCTATTTTACCAACTCAGCCACCCCAAAACAAGTGTGCAAACCCGGATACTTCAGTCCCATCAAACCAGGGTACAGGATCCAACAGTCTCACAAACAAACATGAAGTGTCTCAGAAACAATGAGCAAAAGTAAAATTAAAAAAAGAGGTGAGTTTGAAGGATAGCACAGGGGATCTGGGCTCTGCTAAGGAAGTCTGTTCAACATAGAGAACCAACTTTCACGTTGCTAATGAAAAGTTAGAACTTGGTGAACTTCAGGTTCAGAAGCGTTTAATAAATATCATGAGAAATGCCTGGAACAGGAAAAGGAATTACTGATGAACCAGAACAGGTAACTCAATTAGCAGAATTAACAACCAAAACTAATCAAATTCTTGAACATCGATCCAAAGTATTTTGGAGCCTATTTAAGTACTTTTGAAGTGCAGTCGCTTTTGTAGGAATGGCAGCAGCCAAGTTGTGCACATGCAAGCTCTCACACACAGCAACGGGAGCATTTGATCTGCTTCAGTGCGTTGGCTGAGGGGTAAATAGTGGCCCCTGGGCACTGGGGAGGACTGCCCTGTGTTTCTTCAAAATGGTGGCGAGGGATCTTTCGTAAGCCCCTGAAAGGGCCTTCCTTTAACAGCTTGCCGCAAGGACACATCCCTCAGTTGGAGTGCACAGTAAATAAAAAAGCTGGAATTAAAAATCTGATGATGGCCACCTGACCGTTGTCAACTGTCGTGGAAACCCACCTGGTTCACTAGTGCCCTTTAGGGAAGGAAATCTGCCATCCTTACCTGGTCTGGCCTACATGTGACTCCAGACCCACAGCAATGTGGCTGACTCTTAAATACCCTCTGAGATGCCCACATCCCAGTGAATAAAAAGAAAATTGCTCGAGTTGTGGGACTTGACCCCTCAGCATTCTGACTCGGAGGTTTGAGTGCTGCCTAGTCAGCCATAAATGACACCAGTGAATGGTATGGGGGTTGCTGAACCCCAGAACATCTAGAAGGACAAGGGCAGCAGACACATGGCAACACCACCACCTGGAAGTTCCCCTCCAAGTCACACCGTCCTGACTTGGAAATATATCGCCGTTCCTTCACTGTCGCTGGGTCAAAATCCTGGAACTCCCTCCCTAACAGCACTGTGGGTGTACCTACACCACATGGACTGCAGCGGCTCAAGAAGGCAGCTCACCACCACCTTCTCAAGGGGCAACTAGGGATGGGCAATAAATACTGGCCCAGCCAGCGACACCCACATCCTGAGAATGAATAAATATAAAAAATAAACAGCCTTACATTAAATTATGATAGGGTTTATGGAGAGTGTAGGCCAGGTTTAAACTGAGAAATGCTGAATTTCTGGTTAAGATTAGGAAGTCCTTGAGACAAACATTGATTAACTCAAAGAATAGGCTTTGCTGATCTTCCTGTGTCTTGTCTAGATGAATTACAGTGCTGCATTTATCTTGACTGCATATGGGTTTCTTGCTGCATGTTGTTAGTGTGAATTAATCACTGTCTTCTTGTTTGTACATGCTACACAGATCAATCCACATTTATCTGTCTCCTTGGTAACATCTTAATTCTCCTGAATGCTAGACTTCTGCCAATTACTCCTTTGATACTAATCTGATCCTTGCAAATAAAATTTCTGTGTCTTTCCAGTGAAAGGTATCATTGTCCTGTAACTGCCATTGTCCTATAGGTATCATTGTCCTATAGGTATCATTGTCCTATAGATATCATTGTCTTATAGGTGTCATTGTCCTAGAGGTGTCATTGTCCTAGAGGTGTCATTGTCCTGTAGATGCTATTATCCTATAGGTGTCATTGTCCTATAGGTGTCATTGTCCTGTAGTTGCCATTGTCCTATGGGTGTCATTGTCCTATAGAAGCCTTTGTCCTGCAGGTCATTGGCCTATAGATGCCATTGTCCTATAGGTGTAATTGTCCTTTCGGCGTCATTGTCCTATATGTGCACTGTCCTATAGGTGTCATTGTCCTTTGGTGTCATTTACCTATAGGTGTCATTGTCCTACAGGAGTCATTGCCTGTATGTGTCATTGCACTATAGGTGTCATTATTCTATAGGGGTCATTGCCCTAAAGGTTTTGTTGTTCCTATAGGTGTCATTATTATATAATTGTCATTGCCCTATAGGTGTCATTGTCCTATAGATGTGCAGTCCTATAGGTTTTCATTTTCCCACAGGGGTCATTGCCCTATTGGTGCACTGTCCTTTAGGTGCCATTGTCCTGTAGGTATCATTGCTTCATTGTCTTAGAGGTGTTATTGTAGGTGTCTTGTAGGTGTTTTTGTCTCATAGGGTCATTGCCTGATAGGTATCACTGCCCTACAGATTTTTTTTCCACTCATGGGCAGATAAGTGGCAGATGGAATTTAACCCTGAAAAGTGTGAGGTGATACACTTTGGAAGGAGTAATTTGACAAGGAAGTATTCAATGAATGGCATGGCACTAGGAAGTTCTGAGGAACTAAGGGACCTTGGCCTGTGTGTCCATAGATCTTTGAAGGCGGAGGGGCATGTTAGTGGGGTAGTGAAAAAGGCATATGGGACACTTGCCTTTATCAATCGAGGCATAGATTAAAAAAGTAGGGAGGTCATGTTGGAGTTGTATAGAACCTTGGTGAGGCCACAGCTGGAGGACTGTGTGCAGTTCTGGTCACCACATTATAGGAAGGATGTGATTGCACTGGAGGGGGTGCAGAGGAGATTCACCAGGATGTTGCCTGGGATGAAACATTTAAGTTATGAAGAGAGGTTGGATAGACTTGGGTTGTTTTTGTTGGAGTAGAGAAGACTGAGAGGCAACCTGATTGAGGTGTACAAGATTATGAGGGGCATGGACAGGGTGGATAGGTAGCAGCTGTTCCCCTTAGTTGAAGGGTCAGTCACGAGGGGACATAAGTTCAAGGTGAGGGGCAGGAGGTTTAGGGGGTATGTGAGGAAAAACTTTTTTACCCAGAGGGTGGTGACAGTCTGGAATGTGCTGCCTGGGAGGGTGGTGGAGGTGGGTTGCCTCACATTCTTTAAAAAGTACCTGGATGAGCACTTGGCACATCATAACATTCAAGGCTATGGGCCAAGTGCTGGTAAATGGGATTAGGTGGGTAGGCCAGGTGTTTTTCACGTGTTGGTGCAGACTTGATGGGCTAAAAGGCCTCTTCTGCACTGTGACTCTGTGATACTGATTCTGTGATTCATTCATGGGATGTGGATGTCGCTGGCCAGGCCAGCATTTATTGCTCATCCCTCGTTGCCCTTGAGAAGGTGGTGGTGAGCTGCCTTCTTGAGCCGCTGCAGTTCATGTGGTGTAGGTACACCCACAGTGCTGTTAGGGAGGGAGTTCCAAGATTTTGACCCAGCGACAGTGAAGGAACGGCGATATATTTCCAAGTCAGGATGGTGAGTGACTTGGAGGGGAACTTCCAGCTGGTGGTGGTCCCATCTATCTGCTGTCCTTGTCCTTCTAGATGGTAGCAGTTGTGGGTTTGGAAGGTGCTGTCGAAGGAGACTTGATGAGTTCCTGCAGTGCTTCTTGTAGGTGGTACACACTGCTGCTACTGTGTGTTGGTGGTGGAGGAAATGAATGTATGTGGATGGGGTGCCAATCAAGCGGGGCTGCTTTGTCCTGGATGGTGTCAAGCTTCTTGAGTGCTGTTGTAGCTGCACTCACCCAGGCAAGTGGAGAGTATTCCATCACACTCCTGACTTGTGCCTTGTAGATGATGGATAGGCTTTGGGGAGTCAGGAGGTGAGTTACACATTGCAGAATTCCTATCCCCTGATCTACTCTTGTAATCACAGTATTTATATGGTTAGTCCAGTTCAGTTTCTGGTTAATGGTAACCCCCAGGATGTTGATAATGGAGGATTCAACCACTGAAAGTCAATCTCTTGCTGGAGATGGTCATTGCCTGACACTTGTTTGGTGCAAATGTTACTTGCCACTTGTCAGCCCAAGCCTGGATATTGTCCAGGTCTTGCTGCATTTGGACATGGACTGCTTCAGTATCTGAGGAGTTGCAAATGGTGCTGAACATTGTGCAATCATCAGCGAACATCCCCACTTCTGACCTTATGATGGAAGGAAGGTCATTGATGAAGCAGCTGAAGATGGTTGAGCCGAGGACACTACCCTGAGGAACTCCTGCAGTGATGTCCTGGAGCTGAGATGACTGACCTCCAACAACCACAACCATCTTCCTTTGTGCTAGGTATGACTCCAACCAGTGGAGAGTTTTCCCCCTGATTCCCATTGACTCCAGTTTTGCTAGGGCTCCTTGATGCCACACTCGGTCAAATGCTGCCTTGATGTCAAGGACAGTCACTCTCACCTCACCTTGGGAGTTCAGCTCTTTTGTCCATGTTTGAACCAAGGCTGTAATGAGGTCAGGAGCTGAGAGGCCCTAGCGAAACCCAAACTGAGCATCAGTGAGCAGGTCGTAGCTAAGCAAGTGTCACTTGATAGTACAGATGATGTCCCCTTCCATCACTTTACTGATGATTGAGAGTAGACTGATGGGGCTGTTATTGGTGAGGTAGCACTTGTCCTGCTTTTTGTGTACAGGACATACCTGGGCAATTTTCCACATAGCCAGGTAGATGCCAGTGTTGTAGCTGTACTGGAACAGCTTGGCTAGGGGTGTGGCAAGTTCTGGAGCACAGTCTTCAGTACAGTTGCCGGAATAATGTCAGGGCCCATAGCCTTTGCAGTATTCAGTGCTTTCAGCCATTTCTTGATATCATGTGGAGTGAATCGAATTGGCTGAAAACTGGCATCTGTGATGCTGGGATCCTCTAGAGGAGGTCATTGTCCTATAGATGTCACTGCCCTATAGGTATCACTGCCATATAGATGTCATTGTCCTTTAGATGTCACTGCCCTATAGATGTCATTGTCCTATCGATGTCACTGCCCTAAAGGTGTGCTCCCTTTCCAATTTAAGATGTCAGGAGAAACTTAAAAGAAAAAAAGATTGGTGTTACCAATGCGTGTGCAGTCACCTCTGTAACAGTGAGAAACCAGTGTCCATTGTTTAATGTGAAGGCTCAGACTAGACCTGTAAACTCTCCACATGTGTCTCCAATCAAATTCAGTCAGCTCCTGAGTGTAAGTGAGGTGTTGGTATTCCTTCACTATGTGGAGAGTGAGAGGGAATAGGAGGATCTAAAGGAGCTCACATCCCATCACCCAGTGATTGGAATTGCAGAACCTATAACTGGCCTGGAGGAATTTCATTTGCAGGATGAAAACTCTCCTTTCAAACTGTCCAACAAGAAGAACATGAGAAGACTCATCACAAATGTCACAGCGAACTCATCAGAGGAGAGAGAATGGGAACTTTTAATCTCAGAGCCATCTTTCTCAGTGAGGAATCCCCCTGGAGATTCACCCTCTCACGCAAACCAGGTGAATCTTCCAGCTTCATTTTAACTCCTCATGAATTCAGCCTTTTCAATCCAAGAGTGAGTTCCCCCCTGTGGTGAATCATCGGGTGTTGCTGCCTAGAACTCTTCTTCCTCTCTTGTACCCTGGCAGACTAATCTTGTTTGTGAGTTTTCATGGGTATCTTAGGCCCTCCCTCTCGCAAAGCCCAACTCCATGGCAGCATAAATCACAGGAGCCTTGTATCCAGGTAGAAACGCCATCCTTGACACACCAACTCTCTTTTATCTTGGAAATAAATGGACAATTTAAAGCACAACTGTTTACAACCCAGCATTCTCAAACATTTCTCGAACTTTGGTGCCACACAGTCTATCCAGTGTTAGCACACAGACTGCTGTCATTGTCTCCAAGTGTAAACACCCTGCACCTTTTTCCCAGTAAAACAGTCTGGGTCCCCTTTCATCTTTAACAGTCAAACCACCAGACTTCCTGTCAGGCAGACCTTAGACCAGGTCACTTGACCACCTTAGTTTTACCTTAAATTAAAGGTAGTCCCTAAATATAATCTTATAAATCTCATAATTGTAACATTGTTCACAGTGTCACAGAAGACCCTTAGAGTGATCATGAGGTCAGTGAGTGTTTACACAGAGAGCTACATTTTACATACCAAGACACCCCACCAATTTCCCACCCACACCTGAGCTCACCCCCTTAACACAAGGTGGGCAGACGCTGAAATTGTCAGCCTGCCTGCCACATTCAAATTGGCAATCAAGGGTCAATTAGACTTCTTCTCAAGCCAATTGACCCTGGCAATACACTGCCCTCGCCATAAAACGTCTGGCGTTGGCAGCTGGGTGGGAGCAGACAGCCCGATTTTTTTAGATGCAACCTTCAAAGGGCGGGAAGGGATAGGGCGATTTCAATCTTCGGGACTGCCCTTTGCAGATCTGGGCAGCCCCCAAAGATTGAACCCCCTCTTCCTTATCCTCCCCCCACCCCCCTCCCGGCACAGCCTTAAACCCGACCTCCAGCATCCCTCACACAGCCATCCCTGAGCAGCCGA
This sequence comes from Isurus oxyrinchus, assembly GCA_026770705.1. Taxonomy (NCBI): domain Eukaryota; kingdom Metazoa; phylum Chordata; class Chondrichthyes; order Lamniformes; family Lamnidae; genus Isurus; species Isurus oxyrinchus. The sequence continues at coordinate 2,552,944 of JANJGN010000002.1, read as the reverse complement.
GACCCTCCCTGCCCAAGACCCCATGCTTACTGACTCCTTGGGCCTTCTTCCTCCATGCTGCAGTCCCAGCAGTGGCCACTAACAGGCTCTTGGCTCTGCCAGGATTGATGGAGTTGCTGGCCAATCTGATAGGCACGTGGGATACAGGGTAATTTGATGAGGTGGATTCAAAATTGGCTTAGCTGTAGGAGACAGAGGGTGATGACAGAAGGATGCTCTAGTGACTGGAAGCCAGTGTCCAGTGGCGTACCACAGGGATCTGTGCTGGGTCCCCTATTATTCGTCATTTATATAAACAACATAGATGACTATGTGGGGGGTAGGATTAGTAAGTTTGCGGATGACACAAAGATTGGCCGGGTGGTTAACAGTGAGACTGAATGTCTTAGGCTACAGGAAGATATAGACGGGATGGTCAAATGGGCAGATAAGAGGCAGACGGAATTTAACCCTGAAAAGTGTGAGGTGATACACTTTGTAAGGAGTAATTTGACAAGGCAGTATTCAATGAACGGCATGGCACTCGGAAGTTCTGAGGAACAAAGGGATTATAAAAGTAGGGAGGTCATGTTGGAGTTGTATAGAATCTTGGTGAGGCCACAGCTGGAGTACTGTGTGCAGTTCTGGTCGCCACATTATAGGAAGGATGTGATTACACTGGAGGGGGTGCAGAGGAGATTCACCAGGATGTTGCCTGGGATGAAATATTTAAGTTATGAAGAGAGGTTGGATAGACTTGGATTGTTTTTGTTGGAGCAGAAAAGACTGAGGGGCGACCTGATCGAGGTGTACAAGATTATGAGGGGCATGGACAAGGTGGATAGGGACCAGCTGTTCCCCTTAGTTGAAGGGTCAGTCACAAGGGGACATAAATTCAAGGTGAGGGGCAGGAGGTTTAGGGGGGATGTGAGGAAAATCTTTTTTACCCAGAGGGTGGTGACGGTCTGGAATGCACTGCCTGGGAGGGTGGTGGAGGTGGGTTGCCTCACATCCTTTAAAAAGTACCTGGATGAACACTTGGCACATCATAACATTCAAGGCTATGGGCCAAGTGCTGGTAAATGGGATTGGGTATGTAGGTCAGGTGTTTCTCGTGTCGGTACAGACTCAATGGGCCGAAGGACCTCTTCTGCACTGTGATTCTGGGATCCTGCACAACGAGGGAGATCGAAACTTATTATAGTGGAAGAAATGCTATTAACCACCTCATCTCTCTCTTAATGGGGAACAATAGAATTCTGGCCAGAAGCACAGAAACTGATTGTTAAATTGCAATTAACCATTAATAGGCCATGTCACATGACCCAAGCCTCTGGCCTTTTGGACAGTTTTAACATTGCAGCTTGGGGCCTCACATTCAGTCTGCTGTTTGAACATTGGACTGGTGAGCTGAGAATCAGTCTCAACAACTTACCCATCTAGCCTGGTTCTGCTGGAAGATTCCAAATCATCGCCTGCAGAACTGACTCAATCTCTGCCTACCTACTTCATCTGGTAGGATCACCAGCAACTACAAAGTGAATCCTACAAGCCACCAGCTGAACGCGAACGTCTACGCAAAAAGCTTCCTCATTGGATTCTGACTCTGGAGCTGGAACTCACATGAATCAATATTCATTTTTGTGTGGTCTTTGTATCGAAAAGCTCCCTTTTCCATCCCCACCGCACTGCTTTACTGTGTGTGTGTGTGTGTGTGTGTGTGTGGAGTGGGAAGTGGGAATTGGCAAACATTCCTTTCTCCGGGTTTTGAATGTGTAAAATGAACGAACCTTCTGAGTTAATCCTAACTGGAGTTTGTTGTGGATTATTAGGAAAGTTGGGTCACAAAAACCAAGCAGCTGGAGAAACCAAGTGGCCAGCACCTATCCTTTTGAAGAAGCAACTTCAAAACACATTCTGCCTGCAGAGAGGTGGTAAGAGGAAATCAGTGCAGTTTGATGATCTCTCTCTGATCTGTAACACTGTCTATATCTCTTTGCAGCCTTGTTGTGTCCTACTCACAGTGTACAGTCCCGCCTAGCCCAGTATCATCACCGCCTGAGATACATTCCTCTCAGAGAAGGCTACTTAGGACTAAAAACCGGAAAATTTCTTCACTCAGAGGGTTGTGAATCTTTGGAATTCTCTGGCCCAGAGGGCTGTGGGTGTCCTAAATCTAAGGACATTTTACTTCCCTAATTCTGTACCAGCTGCACACAAACAGCTCATTTTGGTGCCATCTTGATACAAACTTCTACATTTCGCTTTGGCCATGATACTGAAACAGGAAGAGTTGCTCCGGGGCTGGGATTTTCCAGGAGCCCCACCTTGGCAGATTTGGTGGCCCAGCCAGAAGTCCATTGACTTTCACTGGGACCGGATGCTCCCGGCTTCAGCTGAGGTGGGAAATCTCGCCCCCGATGTGGGGCAGGTCTCCAATTTATAAAGGCCAGAATTCTGTTTATCTTTTTAACAGTCTTATGGTCCTGATTCCTTCAAAGATTTGTGCACGTATAGGTCTCGCTGCTCAGCACTGCCTAGGATTAAGCACCCCCGCTTGATTGGCACCCCATCCATGAACATTCACTCCCTCCACCACCATCGCAGAGTAGCAGCAGTGTGTGTACCATCTATAAGATGCACTGCAGGCACTCACCAAGGCTCCTTCAACAGCACCTTCCAAACCCATAACCTCTACCACCTTGAAGGACCAGGGCAGCAGATGCATGGGGACACCACTACCTGCAGGCTCCCGTCCAAGTCACTCACCACCCTGGCTTGGAACTATATCGCCATTCCTTCAAATCCCTCCATACATTTCCAAGTCAGGATGGTTACAAGCTTCTTGGGTGCTGTTGGAGCTGCACTCATCCAGGCAAGTGGAGAGTATTCCATCACACTCCTGACTTATGCCTTGTCAATATTTCTGGTCAATGATAACCCCCCAGGATGTTGATCATGGGGGATTCAGCGATGGTAATGCCATTGAACATCAAGGGGAGATGGCTGGATTCTCTCTTCTTGGAGATGGTCGTTGCCTGGCACTTGTGTCGTGTGAATGTTACTTGCCACTTGTCAGCCCAAGCCTGCATATTGTCCAGGTCTTGCTGCATTTGGACATGGACTGCTTCAGTATCTGAGGAGTCATGAATGGTTCTGAACATTGTGCAATCATCAGCGAACATCCCCACTTCTGACCTTATGATGGAAGGAAGGTCATTGATGAAGCAGCTGAAGATGGTTGGGCCGAGGACACTATCCTGAGGAACTCCTGCACTAATATCCTGGAACTGAGATATCTGACCTGCAACAACCACAACCATCTTCCTTTGTGCTACGAATGACTCCAAGCAGTGAAGAGTTTTCCCCCTGATTCCCTTTGACCCCAGTTTTGCTAGGGGTCCTTGATGCCACACTCAGTCAAATGCTGCCTTGATGTCAAGAGCAGTCACTCTCACCTCACCTCTAGAGTTCAGCTCTTTAGTCCATGCTTGAACCAAGGCTGTAATGAGGTCAGGAGCTGAGTGGCCCTGGTGGAACCCAAACTGGGCATCATTGAACAGGTTATTGCTAAGGAAATGCCGCTTGATAGCACTGTCAACAACACCTTTCATCACTGTGCTGATGATCAAGAGTAGACTGATGGGGCTGCATTTTACGGGGCTGTATTTCTCTTCACCAACCAACTGAAAAGTCCATTGTCAGCCTGTCCACCCGAAATCCAGCTGTCCCACAGTGATGTTATACTGGGAGCAGATTAATTGTTTCAGAGTGGTGTGTGGGATAGGGGGGGCTATGTTAGAGAGGCTGTGGGGGCATGGGAAGGGTTAAAGGGGGTGTATGATCCTGTGTGGGGTGGGTGGGTGGGTGTGTAGTGCCTCTGATGAGCAAAGGGAATCCCCCAAAGAGGTACCCCACCCACCTTCCTGCCCACAGAGCCCACCCAGTGAAAGCTGTTGGCTCCTTGCTTGCTCCACCTCCCCCTGTCACATGTAAGATTCTGGTGGAGGTGAAATGAGACTTTTAAGTGACCGTTAATTGGTCACTTATGGGCCGCAATAGGTCTAAGGGCTGGTGGCTGCCAGATGCCTTCCCTGTCCACCGTAATATGGAAGTGAGGTCGGGTGGGGGTGGTGGAGGTGGGGAGATGGGGCAGGAAAGGCTGCCTGCTTTATTTTACAAGCACCCCCCACCCACACTGCCCACCCACCACCCCCCCACCCCCATCGCTCCATCCCCCCACCCCCCCATCCCCCACCAGTCTTCAAATACACCAGAAATCTGGGGGGGGGTAATTGGCTGGGTTGGATTTGTCCTGCTTTTTGTGTACAGGACATACCTGGGCAATTTTCCACATAGCCGGGTAGATGCCAGTGTTGTAGCTGTACTGGAACAGCTTGGCTAGGGGCGCAGCAAGTTCTGGAGCACAAGTCTTCAGTACTATTGCCGGAATATTGTCAGGGCCCATAGCCTTTGCAGTATCCAGTGCCTTCAGCCGTTTCTTTGGTATCATGTAGAGTGAATTGAATTGGCTGAAGACTGTAACTGTGGGGAGCTCAAGAAGAGGCTGAAGTGGTTTTATAATAATCTGGTGTGGACATCAACCCAAAACTGGACTCCAACATTCAAAACTGACTCTACCTCAGATGTATATAGAGCCCGTCCCACAATAATCTGGGATTTATACTGAGGTCCCAGCCCATTTGTCTGAACAAAATCCACACACATACGCAGCCACAGTGATGCAGGTACTGCTGTGTAGCTCCACCTGGCAATGACTGCGCTCTCTCAAACATTGTGAGAACACTAAAAACAAGAACAAATTGCATTTATATAGCACCATCAACATGGAAATATCTGTCAAGACACTTCCAATGAGTGTAATTGGTACTGAGCCAAAGTAACTGCAATCCGAACGGTGAAGAGAAGTTTGACTAATGAGGTCGTTTTTAAGGATCAACGTAAGGGAAAGTAGGAATGGGAGAGGTTCACAGCAAAGACATTCCAGAGCTTTGCGCACAGGCAGCTTGAAGCACAGCCCACAATGGGAGAGCGGGATACGTAAAGGGTCAAAGCTGGAGGAATCTTTGTGGGACATTGTAGGAGATGACAGGGATGAGGAGATTTCAATAAAAGGGTTAGGATGAGGTGTGCTGTGGGGAATGTTATTTGGTCAGTTAGAGATTAGAGGCTGGAATACTGGGCACAGGGTGTGTGGGTTCTTGAATATGTCATCAGTGTTAATGAGGTGTCATAGAATCTTCACATCAAATCCTGGTTTTCCTGATCCCAGCCTATATTTTTTCAGTTGATGGGAAAGGGAAGATTCAATCACAAGTAGGTCAAGGGACAGAGACCTTTCTTTTTCTTTTCTTTTTTAAGCAGTATATGTACAAAGAATTTTTATAGAAAAACAAAAATGATGGAGACAATGACACCCAGGAGATTTGGATCAATATGTGTCAAATAGGATTTGTACCACACAAGTGCCAGGCAATGACCATCTCCAACTAACATCATGATTCACAACAACCCCACCCTCCATCAGCCACATAATCTCCTGGGAGAGGCTAAATATAAACCCATTAAAAAAATAGGCCAATTTCGGGGGGGAAGCTATCTGGATAATTCCATCCTCCTTAAGTGATTAAAACCATGAGCCACATTGAAGAGGGTTGTATTCCACCTACCTTTAGGGTAAAACAGTCACCACCCTAGTTAGCTAATGGCCCAGTTCTCCATTGAAGGAATGTAGTGAATCAAACGTTGATCATAAGGAAGCAACTTGTTCTACAGGAGGTGGGGGGGCAAACAAGGAAACACCCAACATCTCACCTGGTTCTGCCTTTGTGTAATTTCCATCTATGAACCCAAGTCCTCCCTAATGTATCTCATTGTGATAATCTGTCAATACAAACACTGTCCCATCTCTTCATTAATTCCTAGATTCCCTAGAATCTACAGATTAAATAGAAACAATGTGTTAATCCTATAGTATAAAGGGTTAATAGTTATTATGCTAATTGATAATATACATGATCAGTGATGTCAGATCACATGTCACTGGACTTAAAGAGAGAGAGAGAGATGATTCTGGAAGGAGCCTCATGCTTATCTATCCCTGTACATAGTTTTATATAATTAATAAATGTTTGGAAGTTACTGGAGGCCTTGTAGTCTTGGTTAAACACACCCTGAGTCCATTAATGATGATACTTCAAATCCTATCAGCCTTTTAAGCTGGGGATCAAATTTGTGGTCCTCTTTCAAAGTCTTTACATCATTGGCTATGCGAGGGAACCAAAATCAGACACAGTGTTCCAAATGGCATTCACCAAGGTCTTCTAGTGAACCAGTGATAACTGTATACAGCATCTTTAACAAAGGGAAAGATCCTAATCAGACACTGTCACGGTACCAAGTAAAGAGGCATGAAGGCTACAAGGGAAAGGACTGGTAAGTAGTGGGTCAGGTCAGGTAAGTATTTACTACATTAATCGTTTATAGTTTAAGGTCTTTTTGTGGTTTATAGTTTGTATATTCTACAGTAACGAGGATCAGGAAAGAAGGGCCCCAGAGTAATTGATTTAAAAGGTTTAATTTAAAAGGATAAGTCATGGCAGGAGAGCTCAAAGCCGTGGTGTGCTCCTCGTGCTCCATGTGGGAAGCCAGGGACATTTCCAGTGCCCGGGACCAGCGTGTGTGCAGGAAGTGTGTCCAGCTGCAGCTCCTGGAAGCTCGGGTTTCAGAGCTGGAACGGCGGCTGGGGACACTGTGGAGAATCTGTGAGTCTGAGAGCATCGTGGATAGCACGTTTAGGGAGGTGGTCACACTGCAGCTGAAGGGACTTGAGGAAGGGAGGGAATGGGTGACCACCAGGCAGTCCAAGAGAAATAGGCAGGTAGTTCAGGAGTCCCCTGGGGTCCCGCTTGCAAATCGGTATTCCATTTTGGAGGCTGATGAGGGCGCTGGTTCCTTTAGGGAGTGCGGACAGAGCCAAGCTTCTGGCACCACAAGCAGCCAGTCTGTACAGGAGGGGAGGAAGAGCAATAGTAATAGGGGATTCCATAGTCAGAGGAACAGATAAGCGTTACTGTGGCCATCAATGTGACTCCAGGATGGTATGTTGACTCCCTGGTGCCAGGGTCTGGGATGTCATTGAACGGCTGCAGGGCATCCTGAAGGGGGAGGGTGATAAGGCAAAGGTCATGGTACATGTTGGTACCAATGATTTAGGTAGAAAGAGGGATGAGGTCTTGCATCAAGAATTCAGGGAGTTAGGCAGTAGACTAAAAAGCAGGACCTCTCGGGTTGTAATCTCCGGATTACTCCCAGTGCTATGTGCTAGCGAGCTCAGAAATAGGAGAATAGCGCAGATGAATACATGGCTTAAGAGTTGGTGCAGGAGGGAGGGTTTTAGATTCCTGGATCACTGGGACTGTTTCTGGGGAAGGTGGCACCTGTACAAGTGGGACAGTCGACATCTGAACCAGAGAGGGACTAACATCCTTGCGGGCGGGTTTGCTAGTGTTGTTGGGAGGAGTTTAAACTAATTCAGCAGGGGGAGGGGACACAGAATGTTAACAGAATAGGAACACATCATAAGATAGAAAAACAATAACATCAGCGGGAGTACAGCTGCATTAAGTTTCAAGGGAGTAAGGCAAGGCTGGATGACCTCTACTTTAATACCAGAAGTATTACAGGTAAAACGGATGAGTTAAGGGTGAGGATTGACACGTGGAATTGTGATATAGTAGTCATCACTGAGACGTGGTTGAGGGAGGGGCAGGATTGGCAGCTCAACATTCCAGGAAATAGGATCTTCAGGCGAGACAGGAGAGGGGTTAAGAGAGGAGGAGGTACTGCATTATTAGTTAAGGAGTCAGTTACTGCAGGAAGGAGAGATATCTTGGAGGGGGCATCGAATGAAGCTTTGTGGGTAGAGCTTAGGAATAAAAAAGGGGCAGTCATATTTTTAGGTGTTTATTATAGACCCCCAGATAGTCAGCAGGAAATTAAGGAGCAAATATGTGCACAATTCACAGAGGTGTGTAAAAACAATAACAACAGGGTAATTATATTAGGTGATTTCAACTTTCCCAACATTAATTGGGATAGACATAGTGTTAAGGGCTTGGATGGAGTGGATTTTTTGAAATGTGTGCAGGAGAACTTTTTAGGTCAATATGTAGAGGGTCCAACAAGGGACAGCGCAGTGCTGGACCTAATTCTGGGGAATGAAGCTGGACAGGTGGCTGAGGTGGTGGTGGGGGAGCATTTTAGTGATAGCGACCACAACATGGTACAGTTTAAGTTTGTTATGGACAAAGAAATAGACAAGTTGCAAAAAATGTTTTGGATTGGGTGAGAGTGGATTTTAGTAAAATAAGGCAGGATCTGGCCAAGGTAGACTGGGAACAGTTACTTGTGGGGAAATCTACAGAGGAGCAGTGGGGGGTGTTCAAAAAGGAAATGGGGAGGGTACAGGCTCAACATGTTCCCTCTAGGGTGATAGGAAGGAGTAACAAGCCCAGAGAACCATGGATGACCAGAGATATTCAGGTTACGATGAGAAGGAAAAGAAAGGCTTTTAGCAGGTACAAGGGAAGCAAATCAGCAGAGGCATTAGTGGAGTACAGACAGTGCAGGGTGGAGCTTAACAAAGCAATTAGGAGAGCAAAGAGGGGATATGAGAAAGCTCTGGCTGGTAAAAGTAGGGAATATCCCAAGTTATTCTATAAGTATATCAATGGGAAGAGGATAAACAGGGAATGAGTAGGGCCCATAAGGGACCAAGGGAGTAATCTATGGGTGGAGCCAGAGGACATCGCTAGAGTATTGAATCTATCTTCAGCTAAGAGAATGAGGATGAAGGTATTGAACTTGGGGAGAGAGACTGTGAGGTTCTTAAGCAAACTGATATAGGGAGTGACAAGGTATTGGAGGTGTTGGCAGGCTTAAAAGTGGACAAATCTCCAGGTCCGGATAATTTGTGTCCCAGGCTGCTGAGGGAGGCAAGGGAGGAGATCGCAGGGGCTCTGACCCAAATTTTTAATTCCTCTCTGCCCATGGGGGAGGTTCCAGAGGACTGGAGAACAGCTAATGTGGTTCTGCTATTTAAGAAGGGTTGTAGAGATAAGCCAGGGAACTACAGGCCAGTGAGTCTCACGTCAGTGGTAGGGAAATTATTGGAGAAATTTCTGAAGGAGAGAATCTATCTCCATTTGGAGAGACAAGGTTTGATCAGAGATAGTCAGCATGGCATTGTCAGAGGGAGGTCATGCCTAACAAATTTGATTGAACTTTTTGAGGAGGTGACCAGGTGTGTAGATGAGGGTAGTGCAGTTGATGCAGTTTATATGGATTTCAGCAAAGCCTTTGACAAGGTTCCACAAAGGAGACTTATAAAGAAGGCAAGTGCACATGGGATACAGGGTAATTTGATAAGGTGGATTCAAATTTGGCTTAGGTGTCGGAGACAGAGGGTGTTGACAGAAGGATGCTTTAGTGACTGGAAGCCAGTGTCCAGTGGTGTACCACAGGGATCTGTGCTGGGTCCCCTATTATTCGTCATTTATATAAACAACATAGATGACTATGTGGGGGGTAGGATTAGTAAGTGTGCGGATGACACAAAGATTGGCCGGGTGGTTAACAGTGAGGTTGAGTGTCTTGGGCTACAGGAAGATATAGACGGGATGGTCAAATGGGCAGATAAGTGGCAGATGGAATTTAACCCTGAAAAGTGTGAGGTGATACACTTTGGAAGGAGTAATTTGACAAGGAAGTATTCAGTAAATGGCATGATACTAGGAAGTTCTGAGGAACAAAGGGACCTTGGCGTGTGTGTCCATAGATCTCTGAAGGCGGAGGGGCATGTTAGTGGGGTGGTGAAAAAGGCATATGGGACACTTGCCTTTATCAATTGAGGCATAGATTACAAAAGTAGGGAGGTCATGTTGGAGTTGTATAGAACCTTGTTGAGGCCACAGCTGGAGTACTGTGTGCAGTTCTGGTCACCACATTATAGGAAGGATGTGATTGCACTGGAGGGGGTGCAGAGGAGATTCACCAGGATGTTGCCTGGGATGAAACATTTAAGTTATGAAGAGAGGTTGGATAGACTTGGGTTGTTTTCATGGGAGCAGAGAAAACTGAGGGGGTGACCTGATGGAGGTGTACAAGATTATGAGGGTCATGGACAGGGTGGATAGGGAGCAGCTGTTCCCCTTAGTTGAAGGGTCAGTCACAAGGGGACATAAGTTCAAGGTGAGGGGCAGGAGGTTTAGGGGGGGATGTGAGGAAAAACCTTTTTACCCAGAGGGTGGTGAGGGTCTGGAATGCGCTGCCTGGGAGGGTGGTGGAGGTGGGTTGCCTCACATCCTTTAAAAAGTACCTGGATGAACACTTGGCACATCATAACATTCAAGGCTATGGGCCAAGTGCTGGTAAATGGGATTAGGTAGGTAGGTCAGGTGTTTCTCACATGTCGGTGCAGACTCGATGGGCTGAAGGGCCTCTTCTGCACTGTGATTCTGTGATTCTGTAAAGAGGAGTTACTAACATTTTATTCAGGGGCAAGTTTAAGGAGAGTCTTAAAAAAGGAGAGAAGGAGGTGGAAACATTTAGAGAGAGAATTCCAGAGTTTCGGGCCTGAATGGGTGCCCCTGGTGGGGCAAAGGGAGGGGAGGTATATGCTTCAACAACATTTCCCAAACCTGCAGCCACTACTAACTAGAAGGACAAGGACAGCAGGTAGATGGGAACACCACCACATAGTAGTTCCACTCCAAGTAACTCACCATCCTGACTTGGAGACATATCACTGTTCCTTCACTGTCGCTGGGTCAAAATCCTGGAAATCCCTCCCCTACAGCACTCTCACCATCATTCTGGGCAAGGTAACTATAAAATGTCATGTCAGTACAATAGGAATATCTTCCAGAAGTACTTCAAAAACAGTTCAGCTAAAAGCAGGACATCTGGCTGCAAGTTGTGGAGTGCAGTGCCATTTGACAAGTCAACTTAAAATGAATGATTTTGAAGCTTCTTAGGTGCAGTATGTAACAGTTGAAGAATACATTACTATTGGCACCAGAACTGAATTGTCTTTGCTGTCCATTATGTTACCAACTATGTATACAGGCCCTGGGGCACCCATTTGCCGGCTCAGCAGGGAGGTTGCTCCAGAGCTCTGATACCTGCTGCAAGGGGGTCTATAGCCAACCTCCGACATGGCATTGACTTGACTCTTACCTGACAAGGTGAACGCAGGTCATTAATTGTTCTCCACTAAAGGGCCTCAATTGGCAGGGTTGGGTGGCGAGGGGGGCACTAAAAGGCCATCCGCGAGCTTTTCCAACCCCCACATGTAATAGAGGCTGAGGTGGGAAGGTAGAGGCAGGGTCCTCACCTGGCACCATTCTGCCCGATTAAATATCACCCCCCAACCCACCCCACCCCACCCCCCCCACCCCCCCACCACACACCCAACTCCAGATTCACCTTAGGGAAGCATATTAAATTCAGCCCTAAGTTTCACCAATGACAGATTGAGTATTTGAATTCAATTTTAAAAATCTACAAATTAAAATCTGTCTTTGGGGAAAGTGACCATGAAACTATCGGATGGTCCGAATCCGATACCCATACCCATTGGCTTGTGTGTCACTCCAGGCCAGTAACAATGTGGTTAACTCCAAATTTCCTCTGAAAATGGCGAGCTGTTACCTTTTTAAGGTAAGTGTAGAAGGGCAAGAAATGTCAGATACTCCAAGAATGAATAATAAAAACCAGAGAAAATGCACGTTCACATTTCTGCTCTATAGGAAAGTTATCAAGATTCACCAAGAATGTTGTATGGACCAAATTCCCCTGATATAAAGAACTGACACACCACTCAGGAGCAGGATTTAACAGTTCCCAGTGTAAGATTTGCTCGCTCCCTGAGCCTGTGTTGTTACAAACTGTCCTGCATGATTTCTGTACCATTCTGCTGCCACTTCCTCCAAACTATTGGCTTCAGGTTAAAGTTTCAACATGACTTTCTTATCAGCGTAAACTTAAAAAGACATATCCCTGGGCAGTGAATTCCACAAAATCTCAGAATACTTATTCACCCACGTTAACTGCACAATGACTTTAGGGCGTTGTTCACCCTGAAAATGAAGGTTCCAAATTCTGATTGTGCTGCACACCGTATAGGCAGGAGGTACTGGCTGGGATACATGCCTTCAGAAACTGTGCTTCTTTTCTGAACTTTAAGGTAAGTGAGTCTCAAAGCACCAGGAAATAACTGCAAATTCTTGAAGGCGTGGCTTTCTGTGATAGACAGCATTTTTTTGTTAATTCTGTGAAGAGTTCCTCAGTGACAGTCTTCACCTGCGACTTTGAGTTTATGACAAGGGAGCATCTTGACTCTCGGTGAGTAAAATTCTAGCACAATGGTAAACTAGGAGGGCCGCAGTTTGTGGTGAAATGGTATTAATATTCGAATGCTAAAGAAAGGAGCTCACTCCCTCAACAGCTGGCCAATACCCGAATAACCAACCCAGCCTCTGAATCAGGAAGTAGGTGTGTGTTGAGCATACTGGCCCTGAGTGTGTTGGGTATATTGCACTGGCTCTGTGTGTGTTGAGTATACTGGCCCTGTGTGTGTTGAGTATACTGGCTCTGTGTGTGTTGAGTATACTGGCTCTGTTTGTGTTGGGTACACTAGCCCTCTGTGTGTTGGATGTATTGGCCCTGTGTGTGTTGGGTAAACTTCACTGGCCCTGTGTGTGTTGGGTACACTGCACTGGCCCTGTGTGTGTTGGGTACACTGGCCATCTGTGTGTTGGATGTATTGGCCCTGTGTGTCTTGGGTATACTTCACTGGCCCTGTGTATGTTGGGAATATTGCACTGGCCCTGTGTTGAGTATACTGCACTGGCTCTGTGTGATGGGTATACTGCACTGGCCCTGTGTGTGTTGAGTATACTGGCCCTGTGTGTGTTGGGTATACTGCACTGGCCCTGTGTGTGTTGAGTATACTGGCCCTGTGTGTGTTGGGTATACTGCACTGGCCCTGTGTGTGTTGAGTATACTGGCGCTGTGTGTGTGATGGGTATACTGCACTGGCCCTGTGTGTGTTGAGCATACTGGCCCTGTGTGTGTTGAGTATACTGGCCCTGTGTGTGTTGGGTATACTGCACTGGCCCTGTGTGTGTTGAGTATGCTGGCCCTGTGTGTGTTGGGTATACTGCACTGGCCCTGTGTGATGGGTATACTGCACTGGCCCTGTGTGTGTTGAGTGTGCCGGCCCTGTGTGTGTTGAGTGTGCCGGCCCTGTGTGTGTTGAGTGTGCCGGCCCTGTGTGTGTTGAGTGTGCCGGCCCTGTGTGTGTTGAGTGTGCCGGCCCTGTGTGTGTTGAGTGTGCCGGCCCTGTGTGTGTTGAGTACGCTGCACTGGCCCTGTGTGTGTTGAGTACGCTGCACTGGCCCTGTGTGTGTTGAGTACGCTGCACTGGCCCTGTGTGTGTTGAGTACGCTGCACTGGCCCTGTGTGTGTTGAGTACGCTGCACTGGCCCTGTGTGTGTTGAGTACGCTGCACTGGCCCTGTGTGTGTTGAGTACGCTGCACTGGCCCTGTGTGTGTTGAGTACGCTGCACTGGCCCTGTGTGTGTTGAGTACGCTGCACTGGCCCTGTGTGTGTTGAGTACGCTGCACTGGCCCTGTGTGTGTTGAGTACGCTGCACTGGCCCTGTGTGTGTTGAGTACGCTGCACTGGCCCTGTGTGTGTTGAGTACGCTGCACTGGCCCTGTGTGTGTTGAGTACGCTGCACTGGCCCTGTGTGTGTTGAGTACGCTGCACTGGCCCTGTGTGTGTTGAGTACGCTGCACTGGCCCTGTGTGTGTTGAGTACGCTGCACTGGCCCTGTGTGTGTTGAGTACGCTGCACTGGCCCTGTGTGTGTTGAGTACGCTGCACTGGCCCTGTGTGTGTTGAGTACGCTGCACTGGCCCTGTGTGTGTTGAGTACGCTGCACTGGCCCTGTGTGTGTTGAGTACGCTGCACTGGCCCTGTGTGTGTTGAGTACGCTGCACTGGCCCTGTGTGTGTTGAGTACGCTGCACTGGCCCTGTGTGTGTTGAGTACGCTGCACTGGCCCTGTGTGTGTTGAGTACGCTGCACTGGCCCTGTGTGTGTTGAGTACGCTGCACTGGCCCTGTGTGTGTTGAGTACGCTGCACTGGCCCTGTGTGTGTTGAGTACGCTGCACTGGCCCTGTGTGTGTTGGGGTGTTGGGTACACTGCACTGGCCCTCTTTGTGTTGAGTATACTGGCCCCGCGTGCGAGCGAGCGACCGATAGGCCCTGTAAGTGTTATCTCCAGGTTTAGGAAGGTATAAATGAAATGAGCAGACACGTATCCTAAGTTAGGCTCTCGATCATACACTGCAAAGAAAAAAAGAGTGAGATCCATTTTAATGCTCAAAGCTTTGTTAGAGATCGGGCTTGTTTACAAAAAGAAAACTTGTGGGTTTTTTTTATCCAAAGGCTGTGTTTGGTACGTGCAGCTTGACAGCATTGTTACTTTTGAGAGTTGGCATCAATGAACTGTAGTCTGTTAAAAAGAAATTGGAATTTTTTGAAAGATTCCTGATGACCCAGCGTGGTTTGGGTAGATGTTACTGCTAGTGTGTCACGCTCAGTCACACTGTCGTTCCAGACAGAAGGTTGCTATCTGTTCCTGTCAGCCATCCCCCCACTCCCCACCCCCACCTCCCCCCCCCCCCCCCCCCAACCCCAAGACTGTTTTGTTTTTGCACTTTGGCAGTTTGTAAACCAATCCCAGTTTAGAAACAGTGTTAAGGAAACAAAAACTGATCAAAAATGTACACGAAAATCTATTGAAAATGCCAAGGTGCTTAATTTGTATCGATGGAGAGACTGTGATGAATAGGAGTAAGTTGCACATTTATTAAGATGACATTTTTCAAGTGATGTAACTGTTGATCACGAATTAAATTGCCCCTCTCTATCCTGTAACCTCCTCCAGCCAAACAATACCCCCATCTCTGTAATCTCCTCCAGACCTACAATGCTCTCTATCCAACCCTCTTCCCTATCTCTATAACTGTCTCTGGCCTCACAACCCTCCCTATCTCTGTAACTTCCATTAGTCCCCATAACCCTCTTAGATCTCTGTGTCCCTCTAGTCCAGGTCACTTGAGCATCCTCAGTTTCTGTTGCTCCACCTTGGTGGCCACACCTTCAGCCTCTTGGGCCCTGAGCCCTGGAATTCTCACCCCCCTAAACCTCTCCATCCCTCTCTCCTCCTTTTACGATGCTTCTTAAAACCTATACCTTTGACCGAGCTTTTTGTCACCTGTCTCCAATATCTCCGAATATGGTGTCAGATTTTGTTTGATTATGCTCCTATGAAGCATCTTGGGAGGTTGAACTATGTTAAAAGTTCTCTTTAATATAAGTAGTTGTCAACGTATTGCAAAGTAATTGATTCCGACTAAGGCCCGTGACCTCGACTGTCGGTTCTGTAAGGGAAAGATTAAATGTAATGGTGAGGGTAGGTGATTTGTTTGCCTATGCATGTCGACAGTCACTACAGCTAAGGTGTCTCACTGGCTGAATGCTGCATTTCGCTATAAAATATTGTCCATATAGTAACTATACTTACTTCTGGGTGTATCTTAGGAATAACCAGGTTTGTATTCACCCTAAATTTCTAAATTCAAGGGATCAGTTTTTTTTTCTTCATCTCACAGGATGTGGGTGTCGCTGGCTGGGCCAACATTTATTGCCCATCCCTAATTGCCCTTGAGAAGGTGGGGGTGAGCTGCCTTCTTGAGCCGCTGCAGTCCCTGTGGTGTAGGTCCACTCAGAGTGCTGTTAGGAAGGGAGTTCCAGGATTTTGACCCAGCGACAGTGAAGGAACGGCGATATATTTCCAAGTCAGGATGGTGAGTGACTTGGAGGGGAACTTCCAGGTGGTGGTGTTCCCCATGTGTCTGCTGCCCTTGTCCTTCTAGATGGTAGTGGTCGTGGGTTTGGAAGGTGCTGCCTAAGGAGCCTTGGTGAATTCCTGCAGTGCATCTTGTAGATGGTACACACTGCTGTTACTGTGTGTCGGTGGTGGAGGGAGTGAATGTTGTGGATGTGATGCTAATCAAGCGGGGCTGCTTTGTCCTGGATGGTGTCGAGCTTCTTGAGTGCTGTTCCTCATCCAGGCAAGTGGGGAGTATTCCATCACACTCCTGACTTGTGTCTTGTAGATGGTGGACAGGCTTTGGAGAGTCAGGAGGGGAGTTCTATGAAGGATGCAGGAAGGCAGATTATTATCTGAATGGCTATAAATTGAGAGAGGGGAATGTGCAACGAGACCTGGGTGTCCTTGTACACCAGTCACTGAAGGTAAGCATGCAGGTGCAGCAGGCGGTAAAGAAGGCAAATGGTATGTTGGCCTTCATAGCCAGACGATTCGAGTACAGGAACAGGGATGTCTTGCTGCAATTGTACAGGGCCTTGGTGAGACCACACCTGGAATATTGTGTGCAGTTTTGGTCTCCTTATCTGAGGAAGGATGTACTTGCTATAGAGGGAGTGCAGCGAAGGTTTACCCGACTGATTCCTGGGATGGTGGGACTGACATATGAGGAGAGATTGAGTTGATTAGGATTATATTCGCTAGAGTTCAGAAGAATGAGGGGGGATATCATAGAAACCTATAAAATTCTAACAAGACTAGACAGGGTAGATGCAGGAAGGATGTTCCCGATGGTGGGGGAGTCCAGAACCAGGGGTCACAGTCTGAGGATACGGGGTAGACCATTTAGGACTGAGATGAGGAGAAATTTCTTCACCCAGAGAGTGGTGAGCCTGTGGAATTCGCTACCACAGAAAGTAGTTGAGGCCAAAACATTGTATGTTTTCAAGGAGCAGTTAGATATAGCTTTTGGGGTGAAAGGGATTAAAGGGTATGGGGAGAAAGCGGGAGCAGCTATTGAGATGGATGATCAGCCATGATCATAATGAACGGAGGAGCAGGCTCGAAGGGCCCAATGGCCTACTCCTGCTCCTTCTATATATGTTTCTATGAGATATAGGCATTCCATGACATAATAAAATGGCAGACTCAAAGAACTGAATGACCTCCTCCCGATCTTAAGTGATAATTAATTTCCTACAAAGTATTAATTTTGAGGAAGGAAAAATCTGGGTAGCTGAAGTAGATCATTAAATTATTTTAGTGCAGCCGCCTCTGCGATTTCCTGTATAATAAGATCCCAATCCGTTATCCCAAAGTTCCGATGATGTCCTGGATGTAGAAAATGATGCTTGATGGGATCACAATCATCACAATCATCCCTAAGAAGAGAAACTGCATTTCTTTAGCACCTTTTACATCCTCAGGATGTTTTAACCAATGAATTCCCATCTGAAGTGTAGTCATGGTTTAATGCAGGAAGCAGAGTTGCTAATTTATACATCACACTGTCCCACAAGCAGGAATGAAGTAAACGACCAGAAAGTCTATTGTGGTGATGCTTGTTAAGTGATAAATGTTGGCCAGGACATATTGAGTGTTCCCAGCTCCTCTTCTTTGAGTGCCATGGCATCTCTTCTGTCCACAGCAACATAGACGAGACCTCAGCAGAATGTTTCATCCAAAAGATGGGACCTCCAACAGTGCAGCACTCCCTCTGTACTGCATAGAAACATCAGCTATCTTATGTCCTCAAATTTAAGGACTGTGATTGTGCTCCAGTGTATGAGCAGTTAGGAGCTGTATTTAATCCCTTCCTCCCTATCTTCTCTCTCCCTCTCTTAGGGGTAATGACTGATGCTGGGATTCACCTCATGGCTGATAACTGCCCTTTGATAGCTAGGCCATGTAGTTATGTTAAGCTTAACAGCCTAGATACCAGTGTGTGTGAGTCAATGCTGAGGAGCAGTGAGCCTGGTCTAAGTTCTGTCAACTCCACTAATCGCGAACATAGATCTTCTAGTCACAAGTGCAAAATGTTTTAGTTTGACAGGCAATATGACCGGCGTAGGCTTGGAGGGCTGAAGGGCCTGTTCCTGTGCTGTACTTTTCTTTGTTCTCTTGTTCTTTGAGGTGAGAAAACCTGGCCAATTGTAGGATCCTCCTTGTTTCTGTGGACCCCAGTGGAGAGCAGATTAACACCGAGAGGCTAGTACTTGATGCTGGGGTATATGCCTGAGCATCACACAATGTCCATCCATTCACTGAGCCACTGATGAAACTCGCTCTAATTCTCTGTAATGCAAATGTCACCTTTTCACACTGTTGCCTTTCTCTAATCACACCTCGTGTTACCTTCTCTCAACTTTGGAGCAGCCGATCTGTGCCCAGCAAGCTCTCACAAACAGCAACGTGATAAACAACCTAATGATCTGTTTCAGTGGATAAAAGCAAAAAACTGCGGATGCTGCAAATCCAAAACAAAAATGAAAAATAAAATATGTTATATCTGTTTTAGTGGTTTTGCTTGAGGGATAAATATTGTTGAGCGCACTGGGACAGCTTCTCTGCCATTCTTTGAATTGGGGTCGTTCACATTGACCTGAGAGCCAGACTGAGCCTTGGTTTAACATCTCATCTGGAAAAAGAACTGGGTTTGAAAGTAATGGTTCAGATACTTTGACTAGAATAGAATGCAGCTGGTAAATGGTTCGCTTCAATAGTGCTGCGTGCTGAATGTGAGGTAGGATGTGGCTTTTGAGCAGCATGCAAATCTATGAAATGGAAAGAAACTTTGGTTTCCACCTGAGACGAGAAATGTGACAACGTCAGGGGCAAGGAAGAGACTCCCAGCTGGAAGCTACACTGCTGCATTGATGAACCCACTGCAAAATGAGAAGGATAAAAATAATCTGGTTGGAAATTGAGGTTATAGAAGAGGAAATTTCAGGTTTCAGATACTAAGGGCAGACAGTGAGCTCCTGGCAAAGCCAGAGGTGTGCCTGTGGAGGGAATCTGGTCAGTGTTAAATACCAAAGTATGAAGATGGATCTTAATATGGAGTTTCCCTAGGTTTACTTCTGTTGTTCAGAGTGTTTATATGGAAACTTCCATCAAAAGTGTGAATAATAGGAGTAATGTTCCTGTACAAAACTAAAACAGAGAGGTACAGCAGGTCAGTGTGTATCTGTGGAGAGAATGGATGGATTAGCATTTCGGGTATGGACCCTTTCTCAGAACTGGATGAGTGCAGCTCCAACAATGCTTGAGAAGCTCAACACCATCCAGGACAAAGCAGCCCCGCTTGACTGGCACCACATCCACAAACATTCACTCCCTCCACCACCAACACACAATAGCAGCAGTGTGTACCATCTACAAGATGCACTGCAGAAATTCACCAAGGCTCCTTAGACAGCACCTTCCAAACCTGTGACTTTGACCAAGGACATACAAATATCAGGAGTTATTGTGAAATTGTGCTTGATGAGTTTTGTCTGTTGGATATTTGTACAGGATTTTCCCTCAGAATCCATCTTGAAGCAGATTTTCAGGGATTGTGAAGGGAAGAGGTTTTGATGGCCTGATTTGTCCTGTTTCTGTTTTATTGAGATGCTATAGAAAAGAATTGGAATTCTTGGATTGAATCCCAAGATTGATTCAGTGGGTAGCTCTCTTGTCTCTGAGTCTGATGGTAGGTGAGCTTCAATCCCACTCCCTTCCAACAATAAGGTGAAATGGTTGTGAGATTAAACAAAGGCCTTATCTGCCCTCTAAATGTAAATTCTCTAGTGACACTTTGACAAGAAGAGCGAGGGAGTTCTCCCAAGTGCCCTGACCAATGCCTATCCCCTTACCAACATCACTATAATAGATTCTATGGCTATTTATCTCACACTTGTTTGTGGAATCTTGCTGTGCACAAGTTGGCTGTTGTGCATTCCTATGTGACTATCCATGAAGAAGTTGATTAACTGCCTATGAAAAGCTTTGCAGCATCCTGTAGTTGTGAACGATGTTATAAAAATGGAAGCTCCTCCTTAAATAGCAGTGCTTAGTTCATGAAAATTGGACATTTTTATCGAGGTTATGCTAATCACTGTTGTATAATAGACGAAGCCAGTTCCATTTAAACACAGCGCAATTCTCAGCAATAACAACAGTTGAAAGAAAAAACTCCTTGAGTGTGAGAGCGAGGGACAGGCGGACATGCCAGTACATGGCTTGCTGTTAGCTCCTTTAGCAAGCTCGGGCTTATTACTGCCAGAGAATCACACACAGTCAAGTCTCCGAGTCCAGAATGTATCACAGCTACAGGGTGGGAAGTGACTTGTATTGCAGACTTGTGGTAAGAAAAGAAAGCGTTGTGCTCTTTCTGTTGGTAATTTCAATTAAAGTTCCTCAATTTTGCAATTTCATGTTTCCGATCTGAGCTGCTGTGTAAATTGATGTGTTGGCTTCAAATCTGAATTCTAGTTCTGATTGATTACCCTATTCTGACAAGCAAGGGGAAGTGTATTAGCTTTGTTACTGGAGTCGTAATCCAGGGGTCTGGGCTAGTGATCCACATGCCATGAGTACAAATCCCAAGAAGGGCAGTTTGAGAATCTGAATTCAGTTTTAAAATGCTATCCCTGGTAAAAATGACTGTGAAGTTATTTTGCTGTAAAAAGTGCACCTGGTTCACTAACATCCTGTAGGGAAGGAAATCTGCTGTCCTTAGCCAATCTGGGCCTATATGGCACTCTAGTCCCACACCAACATGGTTGACTCTGAAATGGCTGAACCAGCCATTGAATTGTCACTGATATGTCAGTCTTGCCAGAGATGTCCACATTTCAACGATTTAAAAAGAAAATTATCCAGTTGTGGTTTTTGATGAGTTGAAGCAGTCATATCAGCTGACACTTTAGCTACACCAAGCAAGCAATGAATCAGAGGCTGGGCTGATACTCCATCTCCCTGGAACCCTGCATCCGGTAGATGAGGAGTCTGAGTTGACTAATGCTCCAACTCATTTCCACTCCTCACCCAGATAGCTGTGAATTTTTCATTCCAGCCTTAGCCCACGACTCAACACACCTCACGCTGAGCCACGCACAGGTGTCCTTCACGTTCAAATGTTCCTTGGATGTTACTGAAAAGAGAGACATGTTGCTGAAGCTTTTCACCTTGTACTAATCAGGACAAACACAAGAATGCCAAATTTCAAAACGATCATAACAATTAATACTACAGGAGAAAAGGGTGCTGATTGGTTGGGAAGTCAACCTTGATTGGCCGAGGTGTTGCCATGGAGAAAACCACGTCCTGCAAATGATAAGATTTAAAATGGATTTGAGAAGAATAGGAACTTGTTGCACAAATAAGCAGATAATTAAAAATGTCAGGGCACGAAGATAAGACCACAAAAAGGTTTTGTATATAGAGGCTTAGACTGCAACAACAACTTTCATTTACTTCTAATATAATAAACACCCCAAGAGATTTCACAGGGGAGTAAATCTGACCGAAATTGATGCTGAACAAAAGAAGCTGATATTAGGGCAGCTGACTAAAACCTGGTCAAAGAGTTAGACTTTAAGGAACATCTTAAAGGAGGGGAGAGGTGGAGAGGTTTGGGGGGTGGGAGAATTCCAGGGCTTAGGGCCCAGGCAGCTGAAGGCACAGCCGCCAATGGTGGAGTGAATAAAATCGGGGAGGCACAAGAGATCAGGCTTAGAGGAGTGCAGAGACCTCCTAGGGTTGTAGGACTGGAGATGGTTACAGAGATAGGGAACAACAAGGCTATAGAGGGATTTGAAAACAAGGATGTGCATTTTAAAACTGGAGCTGTGGTGGACCATGGGGAACTGGTGTAGGTTAGAGAGTACAGGGGCTGATAAGTGAATGGGATGTGGTACAAGTTAAAATGGGGGCAGCAGGATTTTGGATGAGCTGTAGTTTAAGAAGGCTGCGAGGTGGGAGTCTGGCCAGGAGGCCATTGGAATAATCACTTAAACAACAAAGGAAGGAGGGGATGCTGAATTTGTACGAGCCTCCAGTTAGACCACAGTTAGAGCATTGTCACCAGTCCTGTACACAGCCCATTGTGCGAAGGTAAAGAATGGACAAGATGCGGTGTTGATTCAGCGGCTTGTTACTGGTGATGCTGGGTTAGGCGTGCAGAGAGCCTTCAGAATATCAGAGATCATTTTCACCAGTGCTGACGTCTTCAAGTTGTTAATGACAGGTAACTAGTGTAGCTAACTAGGCAGATTGTAAATGTTTCTGTTGGGGTGGCAGTAGAAGTGAAAGTGTTAAAATCAACAGATAGGTTGTTTTTAATGGCCAGTGAGATGACATCAATCTAGAAAAATCAAACAAGGGAGAGCTGTTGAGAGGTTCGGAGAAAGGTTCACAATGAGAGTGATTAGGTTTACATTTTTTGGTCTTGTTATTTTGGCGATATTTTAGGCCTGGCTGTCCTCAACGAGCACTCAATAGTCTGACTTTTATAACCTCATTCACCGGCTGAAATATCCAGGATAATAAACAAAACCTTTTAGCTACTGGTTCAATCTCCTATCTTCTTAAGATCTTTGAGGGTTGAAAGGATAACATTACACTCATCCTGGATTTAGGCTTTGCTGAAAAATTAATTTGTTGAACAGTAGATGAATAAACAAATAATTGGTGTACTGTGCTCACAGTAGATCATAAAAATGGGAATAGGCCATTCAGCCCATTGAGCCTGCTCTGCCGTTCGAAAACTTCATGATCCGATGGTGGTCTTTACTCCACTTTTATTCCTGCCCCCCTCCCCCATAACCCTTGACTCCCTTGTCGATCAAAAATCTGTCTAACTCAACTGTGAATATATTCAATGACCCAGCCTCCACTGCTTTCTGGGGAAGAGAATTCCAAACACTAACGACCCTCTCAGAGAAGAAATTCCTCCTCATCTCCATCTTAATCAGGAGACACATTATTTTGAAACTGTGCCCCCAAGTTCTAGATTCCCCCACAAGAAGAGTCGCCCTCTCAGCATCTACTCTGAGAAGCCCCCTATGTTTCAATAAAAAGTCTGTACCACCTACAAGATGCACTGCAGGAACTTACCAAGGCTCCTTAGACAGCACCTTCCAAACCCACGACCACTACCATCTAGAAGGACAAGGGCAGCAGATAGATGGGAACACCACCACCTAGAAGACGGTTTTAAACTAAATAGTAGGGGCATGGGATCAAATTTGGGAAGATATGATAAATCAAACAGCAGAGACAAGACAAAAGAGAAAGGTATTATGGGAAATGAAAAACAGACCGTGACAGGAAGGGATAGAGAGTACAAATCTAACAGTAAATCAACAGATGAGACTAGAGGCTATAAAAGGATAAAACTAAAAGATCTGTATCTGAATAAACGTAGCATTCAAAACAGATCAGATGAACTGAGAGTGCACATGGAAATAAATAATTACAATTTGACAGCCATTATAGAGACAGGGCTGCAGGAGGACGTGGATTGGGACCTGAATATTGAAGGGTACAGGAAGCAAGGAAAAGCTAGAGGAGTGGCTCTGTTAGTTAATGATGGTATTAGCAGAATAGAGAGGGGTGATCTAAGTTCAGGAAAACGGGAAGTGGAAATGGTTTGGGTAGAGATGAGAAATGGTAAAGGCAAGAAGTCACTTGTGGGAGTTGTGTACAGACCCCCTAACAGTAACCACATGGTCAGGTGGAGCATAAAGGAAGAAATAATTGGAGCTTGTCAGAAAGGCACGGTGATAATCATGGGAGATTTTACTTTACATATAGACTGGAAAAGTCAGATGGGCAAAGATAGCCTAGATGAGGAGTACATAGAATGTCTTTGGGATAGTTTCTTAGAACAGCAGGTTCTGGAACCACCCAGAGAGCAGGCTATACTAGACCCAGTATTGTGCCATGGGATGGGAGTAATTAATGATCTCATAGTGAAGATGCCCCTAGGTAGCTGTGACCATATTATGATTGAATTTTACATTCAGTTTGAGGGAGAGAGGAGTGGGTCCAAGACTATGTTTTAAAACATAAATAAGGGCAATTATGAGGGTATGAAAGCTAAGCTGGCTAGAGTGAATTCGCAAATTAGGTGAAGGGATAATCAATAGAGATGCAGTAGCTAATATTTAAGGGGATATTTCAGAATACACAGAATAGATACAGTCCAATGAGTAAGAAAAAGTCCAAGGGACAGACACACCATCCATGGTTAACTAGAAAGATTAAAGATAGTATAAAACTCAAAGAAAAAGCATATAATTGTTAAGATAGATAGAAGGCTAGAAAGTTGGAAAGCTTATAAGAAACAGCAAAGAATGGCTAAAAGACTAATAAAAACAGATAATAAGAGTTCTTGTAAATGTTTGAAAAAGAAGAGAGTTAACAAAGTGAACATTGGTCCTATAGAAAGTAAGTCTGGAGAATTGATAATGGAAAACATGGAGATGGCAGGTGAATTGAACAGGTATTTTGCATCAGTTTTCACTACAGAAGATACAAGCAACATTCCAGAAGCAGCCATAAACCAGAAAATGGAAGTGGGAAAGGAAGTCAGGAAAATTACAGTAATCAGAGAAGAGGTACTGGGTAAATTGTTGGAGCTGTGGGCTGACAAGTGCCTGGGTCCTGATGGATTTCATCCTAGAGTCTTAAAATAAGTGTCTAGTGAGATAGTTGATGCATTGGTTTTAATTTTGCCAAACTCTCTAGATTTGGGGAAGGTCCCATTAGATTGGAAGATAGCAAATGTAACTCCTTTATTCAAAAAGGGAGAGAAACAGAACGAAGGAAACTACAGACCAGTTAGCTTAACATATGTCGTAGGGAAAATGTTAGAAGATATTATTAAAGAAGTTATAGCAGGGAACTTGGATAAACTCAATGTCATCAGGCAGAGTCATCATGGTTTTGTGAAAGGGAAATCATGTTTAACCAACTTATTGGAATTCTTTGAGGAAGTGATGTGTGTTACTGAATAAAGGGAAACCGGTGAATGTTCTGTACTTAGATTTCCAGAAGGCATTTGATAAGGTGCCACATCAAAGGTTCTTGCATAAAATAAAAGCTCATGGCGTAGGGGGTAACATATTGGCATAGATAGAGGATTGGCTGGCTAACAGGAAGCAGAGAGTTGGCATAAATGGGTCGTCTTCAGGTTGGCAGGATGTGACGAATGGTGTGCCACAGGGGTCAGTGCTGGGACCTCAACCGTTTACAATTTATACAAATGACTTGGATGAGGGGTTGGATGGGATGGTTGCCAAATTTGCTGATGACACACAGAATAGGTAGGAAGCTAAGTTGTGAAGAGGACATGAGGAGGCTATAAACAGATATAGATAGTGTAAATGAGTGGGCAAAGATCTGGCAAATGGAGTATAATGTGGGAAAATGTGAAATTGTCCATTTTGGCAGGAAGAATAAAAGAGGAGCATATTATCTAAATGGTGAGAGATTGCAAAGCTCTGAGATGCAGAGGGATCTGGGTGTCTTAATGCATGAATCATAAAAGGCTGGTATGCAGGTACAGTAAGTAATTAAGAAAGTTATTGGAATGTTATCATTTATTGTGAGGGGAATTGAATACAAAAGTAGGGAGGTTATGCTTCAGTTGTACAGGGTGCTACTGAGACCACAACTGGAGTATTGTGTACAGTACTTGTCACCTTATTTAAGGAAGGAAGTAAATTCGTTGGAAGAAGTTCAGAGAAGGTTTACCAGACTAAAACCAGGAATGGGTGGGTTGGATTATGAGGAAAGGTTGGACAGACTAGGCCAGTATCCATTGGAGATTAGAAGTGTAAGAGGCGACTTGATTAAAACATATAAGACCCTGAGGGGTCTTGACAGGGTGGGTGTGGAGAAGATGTTTCCTCTTGTGGAAGAATCTAGAACTAGGGGTCACTGTTTAAAAATAAGGGGTCACGCATTTAAAACAGAGATGAGGCAAAATTTTTTCTCTGAGGATCCTGAGTCTTTGGAACTCTCTTCCTGAAAAGGCGGTGGAAGCAGAGTCTTTGAATATTTTTAAGACAGAGGTGGATAGATTCTTGGTAAGTAAGTGGGTGATAGGTTATCGGCAGTAGGTGGGACGCAGATTTCAGGGCCAGAATTTTGACCTCGATGGGCAGGCAGCTGAACTCCACCACCGAAACGGGGCCGGCTGCCATTTTGAGTGGGTGGGCCAATGAAGGCCCCGCCCAGCGGGCTGCCCAATGGGAAACGTTATGTGCTCCCTGTGCGGGAGGGGGGGGTGGGGTGTGGGCTGGTGGCAGAGATTCCCCATCGGTCAAAGTGCGCACTGCTCCCTGGGACTAAGTGCTGTCTCAGGGAGAGCACTCACCATTTAAAAAACATTAAAAATAGAGAAAGAGAAACATTATTAACACGTTCCCCATCATGTGACACTGTCACACGAGATGGGATATGTTAATAAATATGAGTGAAGCTTTAATAAACTTTTTAAAAACTGAGATGAAACTTCATCCCGCCAGTGGATGAGGTTTTATGTATTATCAGAAGCCCGTTGGAGCTCCTGGCCTACACACTGGGGCTCCTGGCCTACACGCTGGGGCTCCTGGCCTATCCGCTGGGGCTCCTGGCCTACACACTGGGGCTCCTGACCTACACACTGGGGCTCCTGGCCTACACGCTGGGGCTCCTGGCCTACACACTGGGGCTCCTGACCTACATACTGGAGCTCCTGGCCTACACACAGGGGCTCCTGGCCTATCCGCTGGGGCTCCTGGCCTATCCGCTGGGGCTCCTGGCCTACACACTGGGGCTCCTGACCTACACGCTGGGGCTCCTGGCCTATCCGCTGGGGCTCCTGGCCTATCCGCTGGGGCTCCTGACCTACACACTGGGGCTCCTGGCCTATCCGCTGGGACTCCTGGCCTACACACTGGGGCTCCTGACCTACACACTGGGGCTCCTGACCTACACACTGGGGCTCCTGGCCTATCCGCTGGGGCTCCTGACCTACACACTGGGGCTCCTGGCCTATCCGCTGGGGCTCCTGGCCTACACACTGGGGCTCCTGGCCTACCCACTGGGGCTCCTGGCCTTCACACTGGGGCTCCTGGCCTTCACACTGGGGCTCCTGGCCTTCACACTGGGGCTCCTGGCCTACACACTGGGGCTCCTGACCTACACACTGGTGCTCCTGGCCTACCCGTTGGGTCTCCTGACCTACACACTGGAGCTCCTGGCCTACACACTGGGGCTCCTGGCCTATCCGCTGGGGCTCCTGGCCTACCTGCTGGGGCTCCTGGCCTATCTGCTGGGGCTCCTGGCCTATCTGCTGGGGCTCCTGGCCTACCCACTGGAGCTCCTGGCCTACCCACTGGGGCTCCTGACCTACACACTGGGGCTCCTGGCCTACCCGCTGGGGCTCCTGGCCTACCCGCTGGGGCTCCTGGCCTTCACACTGGGGCTCCTGGCCTACCCACTGGAGCTCCTGGCCTACCCACTGGAGCTCCTGGCCTATCTGCTGGGGCTCCTGGCCTACACACTGAGGCTCCTGGCCTACCCGCTGGGGCTCCTGGCCTACATGCTGGAGCTCCTGGCCTACTCGCTGGGGCTCCTGACCTACCCACCAGCCTTAAGGTTGGACAGGCAGGTCTTTCAATGAACTTTTAATGATCCTGTCAAAGGCCTCAATTGGCCATTGACAGGTCGGCGGGCAAACAGCTGATTTCGCTGTCCACCCACCTCCCTAAAAATTTAAATGGACGGGATGACGTTGGAGGTTCCTCCCGACCTCATCCTGCGTCATTTTCCCGTCGGCAAGTGGGCCCCGCCCCCAATTCGCTGACAAGAAAATTGTGGCCCAGGTTACTGTCAGATCAGCCATGAACTTATTAAATGGCGGATCAGGATCGAGGGGCTGAATGGCCTACTCCTGAGCCTTGTAATATGTTTGTATGTTCATAAGTTCCCCTCCAAGGCACTCACCATCCTGACTTGGAAATATATATCGCCGTTCCTTCACTGTCGCTGGGTCAAAATCCTGGAACTCCCTCCCTAACAGCACTGTGGGTGTACCTACACCACATGGACTGCAGCGGTTCAAGAAGGCAGCTCACCACCACCTTCTCAAGGGAAACTAGGGATGGGCAATAAACGCTGGCCCAGCCCACGACACCCACATCCCATGAATGAATGAAAAAAAAATCACCTCTCATTCTCCTAAACTCCATTAGGCCCATGCATGTTCAACCTTCCCTCATGAGATAGCCCCTTCATCCCAAGAATCAGCCAAGTGAACCTTCTCTGAACTGTTTCCAATGCAAGTGAACCCTTCCTTAAGTAAGAAGTCCAAACTGTACACAGATGTGGTCTCACCAATACACTTGTACCAATGCACTTGTAGTAAAACCGCCCTATTTTTATACTGCACTTGTTTTGCAATAAAGTCTAACATTCCATTTGCCTTCCTAATCACTTGCTGCACCTGCATACCAACTTTTTGTGATTCATGTACCAGGACACCCAGATCCCTCTGTCCCTCAAGAGTTCTACAATCTCTCCCCATTTAAATAATTTGCTGCTTTTCTATTCATCCTGCCAAAGTGGGCAAGTTCACGTTTTCCCACTTTATACTTCATCTGATAAATTTTTGCCCTTTCTCTTAACGCATGTCCCTTTGCAGACTCTTTGTATCCTCCTCACAACCTGATGATCTACCTAACTTTGTAACATCAGCAGATTTGGCTACAATACAGTCTGTCCCTTCACCCAAGTCATTAACATACATCGTAAATAGTTGAGCTCCCCCCGGCACTCTACTAGTTACAACTTATCAACCATACCAGACCCTGCTAACTTCTCCTGTACAAAAAGAATAAATTGTCAGTGCGATATTAAACTATTTAATTAACCCTGAGTTGCTGTTTCCACCTTCTAAGCAGCTACAGGGGGAAATGTAGCCAACCAGCACTTTGGGAGTTTCAGACTCGGAGAACCTGAGACAGGCCGTGTAGATCGATTCAAATATTGCTCAGCTTTTCTCTGAAGTACTCCATCTGTTATTTGCAGTTACAAGGAAGCGATTTCCTTTGACAGGGAAATTTTTCCAGGCGAGAATCAATAAGATTTTCATAGGTCAGGGTGTCATGGGATGGATCAAAGTTCGGCTGCAGATCAGCCATGATCTCGCTGAATGGTGGATTAACCCCGAAGGGCTGAATGGCCCCTCTTGTTAATATGTTTCCTAAAAGACTTTGAAAAGGTGCAAGCTAATTAAACAATTGCAGCACACGGCAGAATTTAGATAACTATCTGCTCAATTTGTTAATCAGTTGGTTTTACACAGATTTCAGTTGATCACACAGTCCAATTGTGTTTTAATTATGTAGCTCCAGATCTTTCATCCAGTAACCTCTTCAGCGACAGCTGACAATCCCTTGCAGCATTGATTCCTGTCAATGCAGCTGGTATTAACCCCTTATATACTGTGTTACTGACAGGAGCGGGACAGTTCAAACAGCGCCATTTTCCTTTTACTCCCTGTCTGTAAACAGAAGCTGTTTTCAATTAAAACAAGAATACCTGGAAAAACTCAGCAGGTCTGGCAGCATCTGCGGAAGGGAGCGCAGTCAACGTCTCGAGTCCGTATGACTCTGTTGAAGGGTCATGAGGACTCGAAACGTCAACTCTTTTCCTCTCCGCAGATGCTGCCAGACCTGCTGAGTTTTTCCAGGTAATTCTGTTTTTGTTTTGAATTTCCGGCATCCGCAGTTTTTTGCTTTTATCTTAATGTTTTCAATTAGATTCTTTTAAAGAATAAGCAGTGGCGAGTTTTCCCCAAACCCTCAGTTTTTGCATGATCCAATCACTAATAATCCACAAAAAACTCAAGTTAGGATTAACTCAGAAGGTTAGTTTATCTCACGTTCAAAATCCGCAAACTGGTAGCTGTAGGGTGTCCCGCCCTGCATTCACACAGTGAAGGGAGGGATAGAGAAAAGGAGGATTGCAGTACAAGGGCCACAGAGAAACTGATTATTGATTCACAAGAGTTCCAGAGTCACAGAGTCAGAGTCCAATGAGGAATTCTTTCACACAGGAGTTTTGAGTTTGGCTGGCTAGAGACTGGTGTTGTAAGATTCACTTTTCAGGCAGTGTCGATGTTGCAAGATAAAGTAGGTGCGTAGAGATTGCGTCAGTTCTGTTGACGATGGTATGAAACCTTCCACCACCGTCTGGTTACATGGGCCAGTTGTCTTGTCTAGACAGAGCCAGCTTCTTTGTGACTTGCCAGTTGGATGGGAAAAACAGCAAACTGGGTGTGCAGCCCAGTAAGAGTATTCTGTTTAAAGGGCCAGAGTCTTGGGTCATGTGACCTTCCTCCTCAACAGCAACGTCTACAAAGGATGTCTATCTAGCGTCTGGGATCAGCTTTGTTTTCAGGACTGCTAATGTCACAGTCGTTATGGGTTGAAAGGGGGTGCCATTTATGTTGATGGTCTGGCGTTTGGGAAGACATTGTCTCAGTCAATCTACTGACTTCGCTAACAAGATTGGCTTATCTAAAGAAAATGGCCTCCCTGTGGCTCCCTTTGAAGTTGCTCTCTCTGTAGCTCCCTGGACATAATGAGATGTGACATTTCAGAAACTGAGAAAAGAACTCATTTGTCCTGGAGACGAAGTCTAGTGTATAAATAAAAAAAAAAAGCAATAAGAATAACATTTTTAAATATGTACAGCGTTGGGTTTCTTTTTGGTGTTAGAGGAACCCAACAACTGTGATTAAATTCAACGGCTCAATGGCAAGTGAATGTTAAGCATCTTTATCACAGTTTGTGTGGGGAATTCTCTGATGCAAACTGACAGAATTTACAAAATCTTTTCAAAGGGAATTTGTTAAGTTTGCGAATATTATTGTTATCTGAAAAGGAGAGATGTACCGTACCAGGTTACGGGAAGAAAGTGAGGGAATAGCACTCGGTGAATTGTTCATTCGGAGAGCCGGGACAGGCATGATGGGCCCGATGGCTTCCTACAGCATTGCAACAATTCTATAATTCTGTGAAGTGAAAACTAAATGAGGATTATTTTTCATCCTTATGAAAAATAAGGATGGGGTTTTTCTAGAACAAGGCATCTGGTCGTGTGCCCTGTTAGACTTACTGCATGTTTAGGTTTTTAAATTCCTTGCTTACAGTGTCTGGAAGTGTGAGTGGATCACAGTGCACCAAGGGCAACAGGACATCTGGGACCTCCGTGAATAACCAAACAGACAGTATACTTCCTTAACCAATGAGATTAAAGGATTGGGAAATAAATGAGGAGTGAGTAGGAGGGTGAATTTGAATGGGTGAGTTCAATGTTAAATCAGGTGCAGAAAGAGAAATAAAGTGAAAGCAGCATTGGATTTAAGAGAGAGAGAAAAAAAGAGAGACGGAAGAAAATGTAGCCAATGGATGTTATCTACTCGGACTTCCAGAAGGCCTTTGACAAGGTGCTGCACAGGAGGCTGCTCAGTAAGATAAGAGCCCATGGTGTTAGAGGCAAGGTACTAGCATGGATAGAAGATTGGCTGTCTGGCAGGAGGCAGAGAGTGGGGATAAGGGGGTCCTTCTCAGGATGGCAGCCGGTGACTAGTGGAGTTCCGCAGGGGTCAGTGTTGGGACCACAACTTTTCACTTTATACATTAATGATCTAGATGAAGGAACTGAGGGCATCCTGGCTAAGTTTGCAGATGATACAAAGATAGGTGGAGGGACAGGTAGTATTGAGGAGACGGGGAGGCTGCAGAAGGATTTGGACAGGTTAAGAGAATGGGCAAAGAAGTGGCAGATGGAATACAACGTGGGGAAGTGTGAGATCATGCACTTTGGTAGGAAGAATAGAGGCACAGGCTATTTTCTAAATGGGGAGAGAATTCAGAAATCTGGAGTGCAAAGGGACTTGGGAGTCCTAGTCCAGGATTCTCTTAAAGTTAACTTGCAGGTTGAGTCGGTAGTTAGGAAGGTAAATGCAATGTTGGCATTTATTTTGAGAGGACTAGAATATAAAAGCAGGGATGTGCTGCTGAGGCTTTATAAGGCTCTGGTCAGACCACATTTAGAATATTGTGAGCAATTTTGGGCCCCGTATCTCAGGAAGGATGTGCTGGCCCTGGAGAGGGTCCAGAGGAGGTTCACGAGAATGATCCCAGGAATGAAAGGCTTAACATATGAGGAACGTTTGAGGGCTCTGGGTCTATACTCGATGGAGTTTAGAAGGATGAGGGGGGATCTGATTGAAACTTACAGAATACTGAAAGGCCTGGATAGAGTGGATGTGGGAAAGATGTTTCCATTAGTAGGAGAGACTAGGACCCGAGGGCACAGCCTCAGAGTAAAGGGAAGACCTTTTAGAACAGAGATGAGGAGAAACTTCTTTAGCCAGAGAGTGGTGAATCTATGGAATTCATTGCCACAGAAGGCTGTGGAGGCCAGGTCATTGAGTGTATTTAAGACCGAGATAGATAGGTTCTTGATTGGTAAGGGGATCAAAGGTTATGGGGAGAAGGCGGGAGAATGGGGTTGAGAAACTTATCAGCCATAATTGAATGGCGGAGCAGACTCGATGGGCCGAATGGCCTAATTTCTGCTCCTCTGTTTTATGGTCTTATGATCTTGTCTTCACCTTTAGAATTATTTACGCTCTGGGCAAAAGAGGTTGATTTTTCTGTCATTCATGATGAGCATGTTGAAAGGTTACTTGTGCTGATCTAAATTCCCATGGGCGTTCAGTGGCCAATT
The DNA here is from genome assembly GCA_026770705.1 of Isurus oxyrinchus. Classification (NCBI taxonomy): domain Eukaryota; kingdom Metazoa; phylum Chordata; class Chondrichthyes; order Lamniformes; family Lamnidae; genus Isurus; species Isurus oxyrinchus. The sequence continues at coordinate 2,520,201 of JANJGN010000002.1, read as the reverse complement.
AATGTGCAAATATTGCGAGTTCCTGAGAATCACAAGGATGTTAAATGTGTGATGTTGCTTTTTCAAAGCTATTGGCAGAACAGCAAAAATTTTCAGCAGCTTGTGGATAAACCTGGGTTTCATAGGGAACCTCGTCCTTGCTGCAAGTTGTGACCAATTTGCATATTATTAAGTGTGCTTCGTTGATACTCTATATTCTGGATCATTAAATGCTACGAGGAGTGAGCAGGAGAGTGGGATTAAATTAGGGGTCTTGTGTGGAGAAAGTGATGAGGTCAGACTTGGTGAGCTGGTTCCATGTTGTGGCATTCTGTGATGTCATGGAAGATTCCATTGTTCTGAACAATGTAGGAACATCAAAAATAGGAGAAGGAGGAGACCACGTGATCCCTCAAGCCTGCTGCACAATTCAATGTGATCAAGGCTGATCCTCATACACACCATCCCCCCACCCCCTGACCCCTCTCCACTCCCCACAGCCCTTAATTTCCTGAAGGATCAAAAACCTGTCTATCCCAGCCTTAAATATATTCAACGATGGATCATCCACAACCCTCTGGGGTAGAGAATGCCAAAGATTCACAACCCTTTGAGTGAAGAAATTTCTCCTCATCTCAGTCCTAAATGATCAGCCCCTTATCCTGAGACTGTGCCCCCTGTGTTTTAGATTCCCCGACCAGGAGAAATAACCTCTTAATGTTTGCCCTATCAAGCCCCTTCTGAATCTTGCATGTTTCAACAAGATCGCCTCTCACTCTTCTAAACCCCAGAGAATATAAACCCAATTTACTCAGCCTCTCATCATAGGACAACCCCCTCATCCATGGGACCAATCTAGTGAACCTTCACTGTACCACCCCCAATATCCTTTCTTAAACATGGAGACTAGAACTGCACACAGTATTCCAGATGTTGTCTCACCCAAATCCTGTACAATCGTAGCAAGACTTCTTTATTCTTGTACCCCCATCCCCTTGTAATAAAGGCCAACATACCATTTGCCTCCCTAATTGCTTGTTGCACCTACATGCTAACTTTCTGTGTTCCTTGTACAACCACATCTAAGTCTCTCTGAACATCAACATTTACGCTTCACGCCTTTTTAACAAATATTCTGTTTTCTATTCTTAAGACCAAAGTGAATCACTTCACACTTCCCTACCTTATACTCCATCTGCCATCTCACTTAACCTGTCCATATCTCTTTGAAGCTTCCCTGAGCTGGAAATTTCCTGACTCAACTGACCTGCCTCAGTTTATAGGGCGTCATTAGACTCCATGTTTGCTCTGGCGAGGTGGGAGAGCGATCGTGTCAGGTCCACCCAGTCCGGAAGCAGATGGTAGGTGAGCGAGTGCCAAGGCAGGCTGATACCCTGGGACTTCGTCCCAGCTGTTTTGGAAGATCTTGAGCTCTAAGCAATCACATCCCTTCACTTCTCCCACCCACCTTCTCATGTCACCTCCATGCCTCCCCACCCAACGCTATGCCCCTCTTACCCTCCATGCCAATGGCTCTCAAGGGCTGCTGGAAGGAGGCTGCCTCCTCGAAGTTGGCATCCTCCTCACGTGTGGGTGAGATGCTCTGCCCTCAGGAAAATGACTTGCCTCACTTAATGACCCCAATTTGGGGCATTAAGAGTTCCAATTGGCTGCCCACCTCTGCGGAAGCCCCTCCAGCAGTGAAACTGTCTCAGTGAGCCATCCCAAGGTAGCTCTCCCCTATCTTACTGGCCCTTATCCCTCCACTTCTGCTCCAGCCATTGGCAGGCAGTGTGAGAGCCGCTAACATTCAGCCTGTGGAATGGGGAGTTCACAGCCTTGTGACTGAGCCCAGGAATGACTTGTCTTCTGAAATATCCTCACTCCGAGAGGGAAATGCCTTCGTCCAGTCCAAAGGGTCTCTCCACTTTGAACCAAGTCAGCAGGAACGCCAGGCATGGGAACTTAATGAGGCCTAATCGGTGTCAACCACAGTCTGGAACAAACACATTAAGTGAAAAAAATGTTTGCAAAATATATATTTTACAAAGGTGACAACTTTAAGAGAGTGTGTGTGTGTGTGTGTGTGTGTGTGAAGCAGTGTTTGTAAACACAGGACTGACTGTGGGCCGCTCACTGGACTTGCTGAGAACAGAAATGAAGAACAGGAAGTTGGGAGAAAAAGCAGACACATGAAATATCTTTGGTGTATTTTGTAATGTAGCTATATCGAAATATCTCTACTGTATTACCGATATAGCTAGAAATCCCTTATTACTGCTGACATCATTAATATCAAAATAAAATACTGCAGATGCTGGAAATCTGAAAGTGCTGGAAATCCTCGGCATGCTTGGCAGTGTCTGTGGATTGGGAAACAGAGCTAATGCCCATTTGGTGACCTTTCATCCGAACTTCTGTTACTAGATGTCACGCTCTGTTATAGCAGTGCACTAATCCTACAGTGTCGGGCCTGGTGATCTGTAACCTGACACCAATACTGACCAAAACATCAATTGAAACTCCAGCAAAAACAGAGTGTGTTGGAAATCCCCAGCGTCCGCAGAGAGAGGAAAAACAGAGTTAATGTTTCGGGTCGTGACCTCCTTGACGCACCTTGACCCGAAATATTAGCTCTGTTTCTCTCTCCACAGAAGCTGTCCGGCCTGCTGAGAATCTCCTGCGTTTTCTGTTTTTATTTCAGATTTCCAGCACTCGTCGTATTTTTTTCAAAAGTAAAATTACAGGGTTCTTGACCAAAACATCTGACCCGAGTTTGTTTACAAAGAAAGAATGAAACATTGTAATTTTAAGGGGACAGAGTTCCACTTTAGTTTAATGGGGCAATGTGTGTCCCTTGATAAGATGCTTCACTTTCAACACCTGACTCACCTTGAACAATCTCAAAGGGAAACCACTGGTATTTCTAAATATTGGAATCTTGTTCCTTCATCTGTGAAATCTTTATTATTTCCAGACTAACTTATTGCTGTGAGGGGTATCAGAGGAATTTCAGTATAATTCGGAGGTAACTAGCTTTGTACTAATCATTTGATGGGTCAATTCTTAAACCCACTCATTGGAAACAGGGAGACACTTCATACCGATGGAATCACTTTCCCACATTGAGAACGTTGGGTGCAGTGTTAACATAACCAGATCAGAAAGCTCTCCTCTGGCCACTATTTCTAGTGAAGTTGTAATCCCTTTCTTATAAAATGTGTTTATTTTCAGTTGGATTTTTGGATGGAGTGGGATTGGGTACCACAGTATCACCAAGAATGAAGTAGGCTCCACAGGCACTGCCTCAATCTGAAATGCAAACCATGACTAAAACAATCTTAAACAAGACCCAACAAACTCAAAGAAGCTTAAAATAAAACTCTATCAGCATCTCATTGTTATGGGTGATTATGCAGTTTACACACTGCTGTACCCACCAATTGCAGAAGGCAATGTGTATACAGGTGAATACCGCATGCTCCATCACCGTTTACATCTGGGTGTGTGCAAGACTGCAGGAGAGAGGTAGACAACCAGAATGATTTCCCACCTGTCTGCACCCCCCACAGCAACCTTCTCTCCCCTTCCCTATGGATCCCACACATCTCAGACCTGTGGCTGGCTGTTTAAACAAAGCTGGAAATCAAACTCATGAGAAGATTCTCTGACTTCCTGACTCACTGACACACTGAGTAACAGGAACTCAGGAGCCCTGCGGACTGGGAACCTTCATGAATTGGGTTTGTTCAATTAATTTACAATTTTCCTGGGAATGTTGACCAGACAACACTGGGATTGAGACACACGGTAACCACAGCAACAGCAGGAGGCCTCGAACCATTAGATCATGCCCAGCCTGTGTCCTAACTCCATCCAGCCTGTTGTGTGATAGAATTACAGTGCGTAAACATTAAACTAACACACTACCAGCCAGACACTCATAAATGAAGCAGGTTTGAATTGTCTGAATCAGATTTCTCAGTGTTTCTTTCCCTATTGGTAAAGGTTAATGAGTCTTGTTTTGATGACCTTTGCTCCATATCCCTTGACATCTTTGAGCAATTCTCAGGTTGAAAGCCCCCACTTGACTCACAGCCTTTTAGGGGAGAGAATTCCAGATTTCCACCAGCCTGTGATTCCTGATTTCACGCCTGAACCCACTTGTTCTGGATTTTCACACCAGAGGAAATAATTTCTCCAGATTTTATGGAAAACCAGAGGTTATTACACATTACCAGACGAGACATTATTACAGCTGAAGAGTACTTCACTTTTAAAATATTTAACATCCAAATTAATGAATTAAGTAGAATAGAGATGGCTGAGCAGGCGATGTGAAGCAGTTGTAGTATCTGGGAGCTGCTGGATGCCGGTGTGATCCACAGTGACCATGTCTGCAGCAAGTGTTGGCTGCTCGAGGAACTTTGGCTCAGAGTTGATGAAATGGAGTCTGAGCTTTGGACACTGCGGGGAGGGGGAGAGTTACCTGGACACTGTGTTTCAGGAGACAGTCACACCCCTTAGATTAATTACATCAAATTTGGTCCATGATCATTGACAGGAGGGTGTGACTGTGAGTGGGGCAGGTATGGGGATGCAGAATTTAGCTTTGGATGAGCCACAACCGGTGCCCTTGTCCAATGGGTGCGAGGTTCTTGGTCCCGGTGTGGACGAGGGCACAGACTGCCAGGAGGATGACCAAAGCACCGTGTTACAGAGCACCATTCAAATCGGGGGAGAAAAGAGAAATGCAGTAGTAATAGGGGATAGGATAGTTAGGGGAATAGATACTGTTCTCTACAGCAAAGACAGAGAGTCCCGATGGCTGTGTTGCCTACCTGGTGCTAAAGTTAATGGCATCTCTTCTGGTCTGGAGAGAAACTTGGAGTGGGATGGGAAGGATCCAGTTGTCGTGGTCCATGTAGGTACCAGTGACATCGGTAGGACTAGGAAAGATGCTCTGCTGAGGGACTATGAGCAGCTCGGGGCTAAATTAAAAAGCAGAACCACAAAGGTAATAATCTCCAGATTACTACCTGACCCATGTGCAAATTGGCGTAGGGTAAATAAGATTAGAGAGGTAGATACGTGGCTCAAAGATTGGTGTGGGAGAAATTGGTTCTGATTCATGGGGCACTGGCACCAGCACTGGGGAAGGAGAGAGCTGGTCCACTGGGACGGGCTTCATTTGGACCATGCTGGGACCAGTGTCCTGACGAATCATATAACTGGGGATGTAGATAGGACTTTAAACTAATTAGTTGGGGGAGGGTTCAATTGAAGGGAAGTTTAGAAAATTAAAAATAATCGAGAGAGCAGAGGCACAGGGTAGTGAACGATAATCAAAGTGAGACAGGAAGGGGCAGAAAATATAAGCAGAAGAGTGGAACAGAAATTGGAACCAGAATAAGTAATCATGGTAAAAATTCAAAACTTAAGGCTCTCTATCTGAATGCACGCAGCATTTGTAATAAGATAGATGAGTTGACGGCACAAATAGAAATAAATGGATATGATCTGATGGCTGTTAGAGAGACACGGTTTCAGGGTGACCAAGGCTGACAACTCAATCCTCAAGGGTATTCAACGTTCCGGAAAAGTAGGCAAAAGGAAAAAGGAGGTGGGGTAGCTTTGTTAATAAAGGAAGGTATCAGTGTGGTGGTGAGTAGTGATATAGGTGCAATAGATGGTGATGTGGAATCAGTTTGGGTGGAAATAAGGAATAGCAAGGGGACGAAGTCACGGGTGGGAGCTGTCTATAGGCCCTCCGAAGGGTTAGCTCACTGTAGGGCAAAGTATAAATTGGGAAATAATGGAGAAGGGCACTACAATTGTCATGGGTGATTTTAATCTGCATATTGACTGAATAAACCAGATTGGCAGGGATAACATGGAAGACGAATTTGTAAAATGTATCAGGGATTGTTTCTTAGAGCAATATGTTGAAGTACCTACCCAAGAACAGGCTAGTTTAGATCTAGTAATGTGTAATGAGGTGGGATTAATAAGAGATCTCGTAGTTGAGGATCCTCTAGGAGGTAGCAATCACAACATGGTCGAATTTCAAATTCAGTTTGAGGGTGAGCAGCTCGGGTCTCACACCAGTGTCCTCAACTTAAATAAGGGCAGTTACAGAGGTATTAAGGAAGAGTTGTCCAAAGTGGGCTGGGAAAATAGACTAAGGGGGAGGTGAGTGGATGAGCAGTGGCAGACAATTAAGCAGATATTTCATAAAGCTCAGCAAAAATTTATCCCGGTCAAAAAGAAGGACTTGATGAGGAGGATGAAACACCCGTGGTTAACAAAGGTGGTCAAGGAGACTATCCAGTCAAAAACTAAGGCATACAAAGTGATGAAAACTAGTGGTAGGCCAGAGGATTGGGAATATTTTAGGAACCCGCAGTGGATGACTAAAAAGCTAAAAAAGAGGGAGAAAATTGATTGTGAAAGTAAATTGACAAAAAATATAAAAAAAACAGCAAGACCATCTACGGGTTTATAAAAAGAGAGTGGCTAAAATGAGCGTGGGACCCTTGGAGGATGCAACTGGAGAATTCATAACAGGGAACAGGGAAATGCAGATAATTTAAACCAATATTTTGCATCGGTCTTCACCATGGAGGGCACTATAAACATTCCAAAGATATCAGATAAGTAAGGAGCTAACAGGAGGAAAGATCTTGTAACAGTCTCTATCACGAGGGACAAAGCATTTGATAAACTAAAGGCAGACAAGTCTCCAGGACCTGATGACCTGCACCCAAGGGTTTTAAAGGAAGTTGCTGCGGAGATAGTGGAGGCATTGGTCAAAATATTCCAGAACTCACTGGATCCCGGGAGGGTCCCAGCGGATTGGAAAACTGCTAATGTGATGCCCCTGTTCAAGAAGGGAGGGAGACAAAAAACAGGAAACTATAGGCCAGTCAGCCTAACATCTGTTGTTGGGAAAATGCTAGAGTCCATTATTAAGGAAGAAATAGCAGGACTTATGGAAAAGTTTAACGCTATCAAACAGAGTCAACATGTCTTTGTGAAAGGGAAACCATGTTTGACAGATTTGTGAGAGTTCTTTGAGGACATAACAAGCAGACCTGGGGAACCAGTAGATGTAGTGGATTTGGATTTCCAGAAGGCATTAGATAAGGTGCCACATAAAAGGTTATTGCATAAGATAGGAGCTCACATTTTTGGGGGTAACGCATTAGCATGGATTGAAACAAAAACAGAAAATGCTGGAAAAACTCAGCAGGTCTAACAGCAACAGTGGAGAGAAAAACAGAGTTAATGTTTCAATTCTGTATGACTCACAGGATTAGATACAAAGAAAAGTTGTCTTTACGCTGTCCCCATCAAACACTCCCAGGACAGGTACAGCACGAGGTTAGATACAGAGTAAAGCTCCCTCTACACTGTCCCCATCAAACACTCCCAGGACAGGTACAGCACGGGGTTAGATACAGAGTAAAGCTCCCTCTGCACTGTCCCCATCAAACACTCCCAGAACAGGTACAGCACGGGATTAGATACAGAGTAAAGCTCCCTCTACACTGTCCCCATCAAACATTCCCAGGACAGGTACAGCACGGGGTTAGATACAGAGTAAAGCTCCCTCTACACTGTCCCCATCAAACACTCCCAGGACAGGTACAGCACGGGGTTAGATACAGAGTAAAGCTCCCTCTACACTGTCCCCATCAAACACTCCCAGGACAGGTACAGCACGGGGTTAGATACAGAGTAAAGCTCCCTCTACACTGTCCCCATCAAACACTCCCAGGACAGGTACAGCACGGGGTTAGATACAGAGTAAAGTTCCCTCTACACTGTCCCCATCAAACACCCCCAGGACAGGTACAGCACGGGTTTTGATGCAGAGTAAAGTTCCCTCTACACTGTCCCCATCAAACACTCCCAGGACAGGTACAGCACGGGGTTAGATACAGAGTAAATCTCCCTCTACACTGTCCCCATCAAACACTCACAGGACAGGTACAGCATGGGGTTAGATATAGAGTAAATCTCCTTCTACACTGTCCCCATCAAACATTCCCAGGACAGGTACAGCACGGGGTTAGATACAGAGTAAAGCTCCCTCTAAACCGTCCCCATCAAACACTCCCAGGACAGGTACAGCACGGGGTTAGATACAGAGTAAAGCTCCCTGTATTGTTTCTATATGGTTTGATGACATCTCCATGAGCAATGCCTGGAATCACATTTGTCATTCTCACTGAGACTTTTCCATTGTCTCATTAAATGTCACTCTCACACTGTCATCAGTGTGGCCTGGCTATAGGCTGTACTGGGCAAGTGATCGGGGTTGCAATGCTGTATAATATTTCTACGCTACTCCTGGCATGGTGTGAAGCAGGATACCATAATTCAGGAGGGCTATTTAGGTGCAGGTTAGAAAAATCATTACTATCTCTTCATGCATTTTCAATTGAGTTATTTGTTGACATTTCCCAATGGGGTATGCCATTTTAAATGCTTGGCTGCATTTCAAAAGCTACAGTTTTTTTCTGAATTTACAGTTTGACTGTTTATGGACACTATTAAATGATTAGCTACCTTTGATGTGGGGTCTGAATAGAAGTATGTTTTGATAAGAGATTGAATGCTTGAAGAGATTTAAGAGGTTTAAATAGGCTTCATGGCTGAGTATGTTTTCACTATCAAGTATGTACGATTGAGAGCTGGATCAGATTGTTAGAAGTTTATTTTATTTCATTTCCACATGGCTCCTATGACCTGCCTATGGTGGATACTGGCTGAGTTGGAACGGGGGGGAACCCATGGGCCTTATGAGGGGGTCTGGAGGGTCTGTGGGATTATGAGTTACATGCGGCGGCAATTGAGATGGGCTGGGGTGATGGACTGTGAGGGTAAGGGTGATGGAGTGTGAGGGTGATGGGGTGTGAGGGTGATGGGGTGTGAGGGTGATGGGGTGTGAGGGTGATGGGGTGTGAGGGTGATGGGGTGTGAGGGTGATGGGGTGTGAGGGTGATGGGCTGTGAGGGTGATGGGCTGTGAGGGTGATGGGCTGTGAGGGTGATGGGCTGTGAGAGTGAGGGTGATGGGGTGTGAGGGTGATGGGGTGTGAGGGTGATGGGGTGTGAGGGTGATGGGGTGTGAGGGTGATGGGGTTATGGGTTGTGAGGGTGAGGGTGATGGGTTGTGAGGGAGATGGGGTGTGAGGGTGATGGGGTGTGAGGGTGATGGGGTGTGAGGGTGATGGGGTGTGAGGGTGAGGGTGATGGGTTGTGAGGGTGATGGGGATATGTGTTGTGAGGGTGAGGGCGATGGAGTGTGAGGGCGATGGAGTGTGAGGGCGATGGGGTGTGAGGGCGATGGGGTGTGAGGGCGATGGGGTGTGAGGGCGATGGGGTGTGAGGGCGATGGGGTGTGAGGGTGAGCGTGATGGGGTGTGTGGATGATGGAGTGTGAGGGTGATGGGGTGTGAGGGTGAGGGTGATGGGGTGTGAGGGTGATGGGGTGTGAGGGTGATGGGGTGTGAGGGTGATGGGGTGTGAGGGTGAGGGTGATGGGGATATGGGTTGTGAGGGTGAGAGTGATGGAGTGTGAGGGCGATGGAGTGTGAGGGCGATGGAGTGTGAGGGCGATGGAGTGTGAGGGCGATGGAGTGTGAGGGCGATGGGGTGTGAGGGCGATGGGGTGTGAGGGCGATGGGGTGTGAGGGCGATGGGGTGTGAGGGCGATGGGGTGTGAGGGCGATGGGGTGTGAGGGCGATGGGGTGTGAGGGCGATGGGGTGTGAGGGTGAGCGTGATGGGGTGTGTGGATGATGGAGTGTGCGGGTAATGGGGTGTGAGGGTGAGGGTGATGGGGTGTGAGGGAGATGGGGTGTGAGGGTGATGGGGTGTGAGGGTGATGGGGTGTGAGGGTGATGGGGTGTGAGGGTGAGGGTGATGGGTTGTGAGGGTGATGGGGATATGTGTTGTGAGGGTGAGGGTGATGGAGTGTGAGGGCGATGGAGTGTGAGGGCGATGGGGTGTGAGGGCGATGGGGTGTGAGGGCGATGGGGTGTGAGGGCGATGGGGTGTGAGGGCGATGGGGTGTGAGGGTGAGCGTGATGGGGTGTGTGGATGATGGAGTGTGAGGGTGATGGGGTGTGAGGGTGAGGGTGATGGGGTGTGAGGGTGATGGGGTGTGAGGGTGATGGGGTGTGAGGGTGATGGGGTGTGAGGGTGATGGGGTGTGAGGGTGAGGGTGATGGGGATATGGGTTGTGAGTGTGAGGGTGATGGAGTGTGAGGGCGATGGAGTGTGAGGGCGATGGAGTGTGAGGGCGATGGGGTGTGAGGGCGATGGGGTGTGAGGGCGATGGGGTGTGAGGGCGATGGGGTGTGAGGGCGATGGGGTGTGAGGGCGATGGGGTGTGAGGGCGATGGGGTGTGAGGGCGATGGGGTGTGAGGGTGAGCGTGATGGGGTGTGTGGATGATGGAGTGTGCGGGTAATGGGGTGTGAGGGTGAGGGTGATGGGGTGTGAGGGAGATGGGGTGTGAGGGTGATGGGGTGTGAGGGTGATGGGGTGTGAGGGTGATGGGGTGTGAGGGTGATGGAGGGTGAGGGTGAAGGGGTGCGAGGGTGAAGGGGTGCGAGGGTGAAGGGGTGCGAGGGTGAAGGGGTGCGAGGGTGATGGGGTGCGAGGGTGATGGGGTGCGAGGGTGAAGGGGTGCGAGGGTGAAGGGGTGCGAGGGTGAAGGGGTGGGAGGGGGATGGGGTGGGAGGGGGATGGGGTGCGAGGGTGATGGGGTGCGAGGGGGATGGGGTGCGAGGGTGAGGGTGCTGGGGTGTGAGGGTGCTGGGGTGTGAGGGTGCTGGGGTGTGAGGGTGCTGGGGTGTGAGGGTGCTGGGGTGTGAGGGTGATGGGGCGTGAGGGTGATGGGGCGTGAGGGTGAGGGTGATGGTGCGTGAGGGTGATGGTGCGTGAGGGTGATGGTGCGTGAGGGTGATGGTGCGTGAGGGTGATGGGGCGTGAGGGTGATGGGGCGTGAGGGTGATGGGGCGTGAGGGTGAGGGTGATGGGGCGTGAGGGTGATGGGGCGTGAGGGTGATGGGGCATGAGAGTAATGGAGCGTGAGGGTGAGGGTGATGGGGTGTGAGGGTGATGGGGTGTGAGGGTGATGGTGTGTGAGGGTGATGGGGTGTGAGGGTGAGGGTGATGGGGTGTGAGGGTGAGGGTGATGGGGCGTGAGGGTGATGGGGCGTGAGGGTGATGGGGCGTGAGGGTGATGGGGCGTGAGGGTGATGGGGCATGAGAGTAATGGAGCGTGAGGGTGAGGGTGATGGGGTGTGAGGGTGATGGGGTGTGAGGGTGATGGGGTGTGAGGGTGAGGGTGATGGGGTGTGAGGGTGAGGGTGATGGGGCGTGAGGGTGATGGGGCGTGAGGTTGAGGGTGATGGGGCGTGAGGGTGATGGGGCGTGAGGGTGATGGGGCATGAGAGTAATGGAGCGTGAGGGTGAGGGTGATGGGGTGTGAGGGTGATGGGGTGTGAGGGTGATGGGGTGTGAGGGTGATGGGGTGTGAGGGTGAGGGTGATGGTTGTGAGGGTGAGGGTGATGGGGCGTGAGGGTGATGGGTTGTGAGGGTGATGGTGATGGGATGTGAGGTTGAGGGTGATGGGGTGTGAGGGTGATGGGGTGTGAGGGTGATGGGGTGTGAGGGTGATGGGGTGTGAGGGTGATGGGGTGTGAGGGTGAGGGTGATGGAGTGTGAGGATGAGGGTGATGGAGTGTGAGGATGAGGGTGATGGAGTGTGAGGGTGAGGGTGATGGTGTGTGAGAGTGAAGGTGATGGGGTGATGGGGTGTGAGGGTGATGGGGTGTGAGGGTGAGGGTGATGGAGTGTGAGGGTGAGGGTGATGGTGTGTGAGAGTGAGGGTGATGGGGTGTGAGGGTGATGGGGTGTGAGGGTGATGGGGTGTGAGGGTGATGGGGTGTGAGGGCGATGGGGTGTGAGGGTGAGCGTGATGGGGTGTGTGGATGATGGAGTGTGATGGTGATGGGGTGTGAGGGTGAGGGAGATGGGGTGTGAGGGTGATGGGGTGTGAGGGTGATGGGGTGTGAGGGTGATGGGGATATGGGTTGTGAGGGTGAGGGTGATGGAGTGTGAGGGCGATGGAGTGTGAGGGCGATGGGGTGTGAGGGCGATGGGGTGTGAGGGCGATGGGGTGTGAGGGCGATGGGGTGTGAGGGCGATGGGGTGTGAGGGTGAGCGTGATGGGGTGTGTGGATGATGGAGTGTGAGGGTGAGGGTGATGGGGTGTGAGGGTGATGGGGTGTGAGGGTGAGGGAGGGTGAGAGTGAAGGGGTGCGAGGGTGAAGGGGTGCGAGGGTGAAGGGGTGCGAGGGTGATGGGGTGCGAGGGTGATGGGGTGCGAGGGTGATGGGGTGCGAGGGTGAAGGGGTGCGAGGGTGAAGGGGTGCGAGGGTGAAGGGGTGCGAGGGTGAAGGGGTGTGAGGGGGATGGGGTGTGAGGGTGCTGGGGTGTGAGGGTGCTGGGGTGTGAGGGTGCTGGGGTGTGAGGGTGCTGGGGTGTGAGGGTGCTGGGGTGTGAGGGTGCTGGGGTGTGAGGGTGCTGGGGTGTGAGGGTGCTGGGGTGTGAGGGTGCTGGGGTGTGAGGGTGATGGGGCGTGAGGGTCAGGGTGATGGTGCGTGCGGGTGATGGGGCGTGAGGGTGATGGGGCGTGAGGGTGATGGGGCGTGAGGGTGAGGGTGATGGGGCGTGAGGGTGATGGGGCGTGAGGGTAATGGAGCGTGAGGGTGAGGGTAATGGAGCGTGAGGGTGAGGGTAATGGAGCGTGAGGGTGAGGGTGATGGGGTGTGAGGGTGATGGGGTGTGAGGGTGATGGGGTGTGAGGGTGTGAGGGTGATGGGGTGTGAGGGTGAGGGTGATGGGGTGTGAGGGTGAGGATGATGGGGTGTGAGGATGATGGGGTGTGAGGATGATGGGGTGTGAGGGTGATGGGGTGTGAGGGTGATGGGGTGTGAGGGTGATGGGGTGTGAGGGTGATGGGGTGTGAGGCTGATGGGGTGTGAGGCTGATGGTGTGTGAGGGTGAGGGTGATGGAGTGTGAGGATGAGGGTGATGGAGTGTGAGGGTGAGGGTGATGGTGTGTGAGAGTGAGGGTGATGGGGTGTGAGGGTGATGGGGTGTGAGGGTGATGGGGTGTGAGGGCGATGGGGTGTGAGGGCGATGGGGTGTGAGGGCGATGGGGTGTGAGGGCGATGGGGTGTGAGGGCGATGGGGTGTGAGGGCGATGGGGTGTGAGGGCGATGGGGTGTGAGGGCGATGGGGTGTGAGGGTGAGCGTGATGGGGTGTGAGGGTGATGGGGTGTGAGGGTGATGGGGTGTGAGGGTGAGGGTGATGGGGTGTGAGGGTGATGGAGGGTGAGGGTGAAGGGGTGCGAGGGTGAAGGGGTGCGAGGGTGATGGGGTGCGAGGGTGATGGGGTGCGAGGGTGATGGGGTGCGAGGGTGATGGGGTGCGAGGGTGAAGGGGTGCGAGGGTGAAGGGGTGCGAGGGTGAAGGGGTGGGAGGGGGATGGGGTGCGAGGGGGATGGGGTGAGAGGGGGATGGGGTGCGAGGGGGATGGGGTGCGAGGGGCATGGGGTGCGAGGGGGATGGGGTGCGAGGGGGATGGTGTGCGAGGGTGATGGGGTGCGAGGGTGCTGGGGTGCGAGGGTGCTGGGGTGCGAGGGTGCTGGGGTGCGAGGGTGCTGGGTTGCGAAGGTGATGGGGTGCGAGGGTGATGGGGTGCGAGGGTGAGGGTGTGAGGGTGATGGGGTGTGAGGGTGATGGGGTGTGAGGGTGATGGGGTGTGAGGGTGAGGGTGATGGTGCGTGAGGGTGATGGTGCGTGAGGGTGATGGGGCGTGAGGGTGATGGGGCGTGAGGGTGAGGGTGATGGGGCGTGAGGGTGATGGGGCGTGAGGGTGATGGGGCGTGAGGGTAATGGAGCGTGAGGGTGAGGGTGATGGGGTGTGAGGGTGATGGGGTGTGAGGGTGATGGGGTGTGAGGGTGTTGGGGTGTGAGGGTGATGGGGTGTGAGGGTGTGAGGGTGATGGGGTGTGAGGGTGTGAGGGTGATGGGGTGTGAGGGTGAGGCTGATGGGGTGTGAGGGTGAGGCTGATGGGGTGTGAGGGTGAGGATGATGGGGTGTGAGGGTGATGGGTTGTAAGGGTGATGGTGATGGGATGTGAGGTTGAGGGTGATGGGGTGTGAGGGTGATGGGGTGTGAGGGTGATGGGGTGTGAGGCTGATGGGGTGTGAGGGTGAGGGTGATGGGGTGTGAGGGTGAGGGTGATGGGGTGTGAGGGTGAGGATGATGGGGTGTGAGGGTGATGGGGTGTGAGGGTGATGGGGTGTGAGGGTGATGGGGTGTGAGGGTGATGGGGTGTGAGGGTAATGGGGTGTGAGGGCCATGGGGTGTGAGGACGACGGGGTGTGAGGACGACGGGCTGTGAGAGCGACGGGGTGTGAGGGCGACGGGGTGTGAGGGCGACGGGGTGTGAGGGCGACGGGGTGTGAGGGTGAGGGTGATGGAGTGTGAGGGTGATGGAGTGTGACGGTGATGGAGTGTGAGGGTGATGGAGTGTGAGGGTGATGGAGTGTGAGGGTGATGGGGTGTGAGGGTGATGGGGTGTGAGGGTGATGGGTTGTGAGGGTGATGGGGTGTGAGGGTGATGGGGTGTGAGGGTGAGGGTGCTGGGGTGTGAAGGTGAGGGTGATGGGGTGTGAGGGTGATGGGGTGTGAGGGTGATGGGGTGTGAGGGTGCTGGGGTGTGAGGGTGATGGGGTGTGAGGGTGATGGGGTGTGAGGGTGATGGGGTGTGAGGGTGATGGGGTGTGAGGGTGATGGGGTGTGAGGGTGCTGGGGTGTGAAGGTGAGGGTGATGGGGTGTGAGGGTGATGGGGTGTGAGGGTGATGGGGTTGAGGGTGATGGGGTGTGAGGGTGTGATGTGAGGGTTTGAGTGTGAGGTTGATGGAGTGTGAGGGTGATGGAGTGTGAGGGTGATGGAGTGTGAGGGTGATGGGGTGTGCGGGTGATGGGGTGCGCGGGTGATGGGGTGCGCGGGTGATGGGGTGCGCGGGTGATGGGGTGCGCGGGTGATGGGGTGCGCGGGTGATGGGGTGCGCGGGTGATGGGGTGTGCGGGTGATGGGGTTTGAGGATGAGGGTAATGGGGTGTGAGGGTGATGGGGTGTGAGGGTGATGGGGTGTGGGGGTGAGTGTGATGGGGTGTGAGTGTGATGGGGTGTGAGGGTGATGGGGTGTGAGGGTGATGGGGTTTGAGGATGAGGCTAATGGGGTGTGAGGGTGATGGGGTGTGAGGGTGATGGGGTGTGGGTGTGAGGGTGATGGGGTGTGAGTGTGATGGGGTGTGAGGGTGATGGGGTGTGAGGGTGATGGGGTGTGGGTGTGAGGGTGATGGGGTGTGAGTGTGATGGGGTGTGAGGGTGATGGGGTGTGAGGGTGATGGGGTGTGAGGGTGCTGGAGTGTGAGGGTGCTGGAGTGTGAGGGTGCTGGAGTGTGAGGGTGCTGGAGTGTGAGGGTGCTGGAGTGTGAGGGTGCTGGAGTGTGAGGGTGATGGAGTGTGAGGGTGATGGAGTGTGAGGGTGATGGGGTGTGAGGGTGATGGGGTGTGTGGGTGTTAGGGTGTGGGCGTGAGGGTGATGGGTTGTGAGGGTGATGGGGTGTGAGTGTGATGGGGTGTGTCGGTGAGAGGGTGATAGGATGTGAGGGTGTGAGGGTGAGGGTGAGGGTGATGGGGTGTGAGGGTGATGGGGTTTGAGGGTGTGAGGGTGAGGGTGTGAGGGTGAGGGTGATGGGGTGTGAGGTTGTGAGGGTGAGGGTGCTGGGGTGTGAGGGTGTGAGGGTGAGAGTGATGGGGTGTGAGGGTGATGGGGCGTGAGGGTCAGGGTGATGGTGCGTGCGGGTGATGGTGCGTGCGGGTGATGGGGCGTGAGGGTGATGGGGCGTGAGGGTGATGGGGCGTGAGGGTGATGGGGCGTGAGGGTGATGGGGCGTGAGGGTAATGGAGCGTGAGGGTGAGGGTAATGGAGCGTGAGGGTGAGGGTAATGGAGCGTGAGGGTGATGGGGTGTGAGGGTGATGGGGTGTGAGGGTGATGGGGTGTGAGGGTGATGGGGTGTGAGGGTGTGAGGGTGATGGGGTGTGAGGGTGAGGGTGATGGGGTGTGAGGGTGAGGATGATGGGGTGTGAGGATGATGGGGTGTGAGGATGATGGGGTGTGAGGGTGATGGGGTGTGAGGGTGATGGGGTGTGAGGGTGATGGGGTGTGAGGGTGATGGGGTGTGAGGGTGATGGGGTGTGAGGGTGATGGGGTGTGAGGCTGATGGGGTGTGAGGCTGATGGTGTGTGAGGGTGAGGGTGATGGAGTGTGAGGATGAGGGTGATGGAGTGTGAGGGTGATGGGGTGTGAGGGCGATGGGGTGTGAGGGCGATGGGGTGTGAGGGCGATGGGGTGTGAGGGCGATGGGGTGTGAGGGCGATGGGGTGTGAGGGCGATGGGGTGTGAGGGTGAGCGTGATGGGGTGTGAGGGTGATGGGGTGTGAGGGTGATGGGGTGTGAGGGTGAGGGTGATGGGGTGTGAGGGTGATGGAGGGTGAGGGTGAAGGGGTGCGAGGGTGAAGGGGTGTGAGGGTGATGGGGTGCGAGGGTGATGGGGTGCGAGGGTGATGGGGTGCGAGGGTGAAGGGGTGCGAGGGTGAAGGGGTGCGAGGGTGAAGGGGTGGGAGGGGGATGGGGTGGGAGGGGGATGGGGTGCGAGGGGCATGGGGTGCGAGGGGGATGGGGTGCGAGGGGGATGGGGTCGAGGGGGATGGGGTGCGAGGGTGCTGGGGTGCGAGGGTGCTGGGGTGCGAGGGTGCTGGGGTGCGAGGGTGATGGGTTGCGAGGGTGATGGGGTGCGAGGGTGATGGGGTGCGAGGGTGATGGGGTGCGAGGGTGAGGGTGTGAGGGTGATGGGGTGTGAGGGTGATGGGGTGTGAGGGTGATGGGGTGTGAGGGTGATGGGGTGTGAGGGTGATGGGGCGTGAGGGTGAGGGTGATGGTGCGTGAGGGTGATGGGGCGTGAGGGTGATGGGGCGTGAGGGTGATGGGGCGTGAGGGTGAGGGTGATGGGGCGTGAGGGTAATGGAGCGTGAGGGTGAGGGTGATGGGGTGTGAGGGTGATGGTGATGGGATGTGAGGTTGAGGGTGATGGGGTGTGAGGGTGATGGTGATGGGATGTGAGGTTGAGGGTGATGGGGTGTGAGGGTGATGGGGTGTGAGGGTGATGGGGTGTGAGGCTGATGGGGTGTGAGGGTGAGGGTGATGGGGTGTGAGGGTGAGGGTGATGGGGTGTGAGGGTGAGGATGATGGGGTGTGAGGGTGATGGGTTGTGAGGGTGAGGGTGATGGAGTGTGAGGATGAGGGTGACGGAGTGTGAGGGTGAGGGTGATGGTGTGTGAGAGTGAAGGTGATGGGGTGTGAGGGTGATGGGGTGTGAGGGTGATGGGGTGTGAGGGTGATGGGGTGTGAGGGTGATGGGGTGTGAGGGTGATGGAGTGTGAGGGTGAGGGTGATGGTGTGTGAGAGTGAAGGTGATGGGGTGTGAGGGTGATGGGGTGTGAGGGTGATGGGGTGTGAGGGTGATGGAGTGTGAGGGTGAGGGTGATGGGGTGTGAGGGTCATGGGGTGTGAGGGTCATGGGGTGTGAGAGCGACGGGGTGTGAAGTCGACGGGGTGTGAGGACGACGGGGTGTGAGGGTGATGGAGTGTGAGGGTGATGGGTTGTGAGGGTGATGGGTTGTGAGGGTGATGGGTTGTGAGGGTGATGGGGTGTGAGGGTGATGGGGTGTGAGGGTGCTGGGGTGTGAAGGTGAGGGTGATGGGGTGTGAGGGTGATGGGGTGTGAGGGTGATGGGGTGTGAGGGTGATGGGGTGTGAGGGTGCTGGGGTGTGAGGGTGAGGGTGATGGGGTGTGAGGGTGATGGGGTGTGAGGGTGATGGGGTGTGAGGGTGATGGGGTGTGAGGGTGATGGGGTGTGAGGGTGATGGGGTGTGAGGGTGATGGGGTGTGAGGGTGATGGGGTGTGAGGGTGTGATGTGAGGGTTTGAGTGTGAGGTTGATGGAGTTTGAGGGTGATGTGGTGTGAGGGTGAGGATGATGGGGTGTGAGGGTGAAGGAGTGTGAGGGTGAAGGAGTGTGAGGGTGAAGGAGTGTGAGGGTGAAGGAGTGTGAGGGTGATGGAGTGTGAGGGTGATGGAGTGTGAGGGTGATGGAGTGTGAGGGTGATGGAGTGTGAGGGTGATGGGATGTGAGGGTGATGGGATGTGAGGGTGATGGGGTGCGCGGGTGATGGGGGTGCGCGGGTGATGGGGTGCGCGGGTGATGGGGTGCGCGGGTGATGGGGTTTGAGGATGAGGGTAATGGGGTGTGAGGGTGATGGGGTGTGAGGGTGATGGGGTGTGGGGGTGAGGGTGATGGGGTGTGAGGGTGTGAGGGTGATGGGGTGTGGGGGTGAGGGTGATGGCATGTGAGTGTGATGGGGTGTGAGGGTGATGGGGTTTGAGGATGAGGCTAATGGGGTGTGAGGGTGATGGGGTGTGAGGGTGATGGGGTGTGGGTGTGAGGGTGATGGGGTGTGAGTGTGATGGGGTGTGAGGGTGATGGTGTGTGAGGGTGATGGGGTGTGAGGGTGATGGGGTGTGAGGGTGATGGGGTGTGGGGGTGATGGGGTGTGAGGGTGCTGGAGTGTGAGGGTGCTGGAGTGTGAGGGTGCTGGAGTGTGAGGGTGCTGGAGTGTGAGGGTGCTGGAGTGTGAGGGTGCTGGAGTGTGAGGGTGCTGGAGTGTGAGGGTGCTGGAGTGTGAGGGTGCTGGAGTGTGAGGGTGCTGGAGTGTGAGGGTGCTGGAGTGTGAGGGTGCTGGAGTGTGAGGGTGATGGAGTGTGAGGGTGATGGAGTGTGAGGGTGATGGAGTGTGAGGGTGATGGGGTGTGAGGATGAGGGTGATGGGGTTTGTGGGTGTTGGGGTGTGGGGGTGAGGGTGATGGGTTGTGAGGGTGATGGGGTGTGAGTGTGATGGGGTGTGTCGGTGAGAGGGTGATAGGATGTGAGGGTGTGAGGGTGAGGGTGAGGGTGATGGGGTGTGAGGGTGATGGGGTTTGAGGGTGTGAGGGTGAGGGTGTGAGGGTGAGGGTGCTGGGGTGTGAGGGTGTGAGGGTGAGAGTGATGGGTTGTGAGGTTGATGGGGTGTGAGTGTGATGGGGTGTGACGGTGAGAGGGTGATAGGATGTGAGGGTGTGAGGGTGAGGGTGAGGGTGATGGGGTGTGAGGGTGATGGGGTGTGAGGGTGATGGGGTTTGAGGGTGTGAGGGTGAGGGTGTGAGGGTGAGTGTGATGGGGTGTGAGGTTGTGAGGGTGAGGGTGCTGGGGTGTGAGGGTGTGAGGGTGAGGGTGATGGGGTGTGAGGGTCAGGGTAATGGGGTGTGAGAGTGATGGGGTGTGAGGGTGAGGGTGATGGGGTGTGAGGGTGTGAGGTTGAGGGTGATGGGGTGTGAGGGTGAGGGTGATGGGGTGTGAGGTTGAGGGTGATGGTGTGTGAGGGTGTGAGGGTGAGTGTGATGGGGTATGAGGGTGAGGGTGATGGGGTGTGAGGGTAATGGGGTGTGAGGGTGAGGGTGATGGGGTGTGAGGGTGTGAGGGTGAGGGTGATGCGGTGTGAGGGTGAGTGTTATGGGGTGTGAGGGTGTGAGGGTGATGGTGTGTGAGGGTGTGAGGGTGAGGGTGATGGGGTGTGAGGGTGAGGGTGATGGGGTGTGAGGGTAATGGGGTGTGAGGGTGAGGGTGATGGGGTGTGAGGGTGTGAGGGTGAGGGTGATGCGGTGTGAGGGTGAGTGTTATGGGGTGTGAGGGTGTGAGGGTGAGGGTGATGGGGTGTGAGGGTGAGGGTGATGGGGTGTGAGGGTGTGAGGGTGAGGGTGATGGGGTGTGAGGGTGAGGGTGATGGGGTGTGAGGGTGTGAGGGTGAGGTTTATGGGGTGTGAGGGTGAGGGTGATGGCGTGTTAGGGTGTATGGGTGAGGGTGAGGGTGATGCGGTGTGAGGGTGAGTGTTATGGGGTGTGAGGGTGTGAGGGTGAGGGTGATGGGGTGTGAGGGTGAGGGTGATGGGGTGTGAGGGTGTGAGGGTGAGGGTGATGGGGTGTGAGGGTGTGAGGGTGAGGGTGATGGGGTGTGAGGGTGTGAGGGTGAGGGTGATGGTGTGTGAGGGTGTGAGGGTGAGGGTGATGGGGTGTGAGGGTGTGAGGGTGATGGGGTGTGAGGGTGTGAGGGTGAGGGTGATGGGGTGTGAGGGTGAAGGAGTGTGAGGGTGAAGGAGTGTGAGGGTGATGGAGTGTGAGGGTGATGGAGTGTGAGGGTGATGGAGTGTGAGGGTGATGGGATGTGAGGGTGATGGGGTGTGAGGGTGATGGGGTGTGAGGGTGAGGGTGATGGGGTGTGAGGGTGAGGGTGATGGGGTGTGCGGGTGATGGGGTGTGAGGGTGATGGGGTGTGAGGGTGAGGGTGATGGGGTGTGAGGGTGATGGGGTGTGCGGGTGATGGGGTGTGCGGGTGATGGGGTGTGCGGGTGATGGGGTGTGCGGGTGATGGGGTGTGCGGGTGATGGGGTGTGCGGGTGATGGGGTTTGAGGATGAGGGTAATGGGGTGTGAGGGTGATGGGGTGTGAGGGTGATGGGGTGTGAGGGTGATGGGGTGTGAGGGTGATGGGGTGTGGGGGTGATGGGGTGATGGGGTGTGCGGGTGATGGGGTGTGCGGGTGATGGGGTGTGAGGGTGATGGGGTGTGAGGGTGATGGGGTGATGGGGTGTGCGGGTGATGGGGTGTGAGGGTGATGGGGTGTGAGGGTGATGGGGTGTGAGGGTGATGGGGTGATGGGGTGTGCGGGTGATGGGGTGTGCGGGTGATGGGGTGTGCGGGTGATGGGGTGTGCGGGTGATGGGGTGTGCGGGTGATGGGGTGTGCGGGTGATGGGGTGTGCGGGTGATGGGGTTTGAGGATGAGGGTAATGGGGTGTGAGGGTGATGGGGTGTGAGGGTGATGGGGTGTGAGGGTGATGGGGTGTGAGGGTGATGGGGTGTGGGGGTGAGGGTGATGGGGTGTGAGGGTGATGGGGTTTGAGGATGAGGGTAATGGGGTGTGAGGGTGATGGGGTGTGAGGGTGATGGGCTGTGAGGGTGATGGGGTGTGAGGGTGATGGGGTGTGGGTGTGACGGTGATGGGGTGTGAGTGTGATGGGGTGTGAGGGTGATGGTGTGTGAGGGTGATGGGGTGTGAGGGTGATGGGGTGTGAGGGTGATGGGGTGTGAGGGTGATGGGGTGTGGGGGTGATGGGGTGTGAGGGTGATGGGGTGTGAGGGTGATGGGGTGTGAGGGTGATGGGGTGTGAGGGTGATGGAGTGTGAGGGTGATGGAGGGTGATGGGGTGTGAGGGTGATGGAGTGTGAGGGTGATGGAGTGTGAGGGTGATGGAGTGTGAGGGTGATGGAGTGTGAGGGTGATGGAGTGTGAGGGTGTTGGAGTGTGAGGGTGTTGGAGTGTGAGGGTGTTGGAGTGTGAGGGTGATGGGGTGTGAGGGTGATGGGGTGTGAGGGTGATGGGGTGTGAGGGTGTGAGGGTGAGTGTGATGGGGTGTGAGGGTGTGTGGGTGAGGATGTGAGGGTGAGGATGTGAGGGTGATGGGGTGTGAGGGTGTGAGGGTGAGGGTGATGGAGTTTGAGGGTGTTGGAGTGTGAGGGTGATGGGGTGTGAGGGTGAGGGTGATGGGGTGTGAGGTTGATGGGGTGTGAGGGTGAGTGTGATGGGGTGTGAGGGTGTGTGGGTGAGGATGTGAGGGTGAGGATGTGAGGGTGATGGGGTGTGAGGGTGTGAGGGTGAGGGTGATGGAGTTTGAGGGTGATGGAGTTTGAGGGTGATGGAGTTTGAGGGTGATGGGGTTTGAGGGTGATGGGGGTGTGAGGGTGAGGGTGATGGGGTGTGAGGGTGATGGGGTGTGAGGGTGATGGGGTGTGAGGGTGATTGGGTGTGAGGGTGAGGGTGATGGGGTGTGAGGGTGGTGGGGTGTGAGGGTGAGGGTGATGGGGTGTGAGGGTGAGGGTGATGGGGTGTGAGGGTGAGGGTGATGGGGTGTGAGGGTGATGGGGTGTGAGGGTGATGGGGTGATGGGGTGTGAGGGTGATGGGGTGTGCGGGTGATGGTGTGTGAGGGTGATGGAATTGTGAGGATGAGGGTGATGGGGTGTGTGGGTGTTGGGGTGTGGGGGTGAGGGTGATGGGCTGTGAGTGTGATGGGCTGTGAGGGTGAGAGTGATGGGTTGTGAGGGTGATGGGGTGTGAGTGTGATGGGGTGTGACGGTGAGAGGGTGATAGGATGTGAGGGTGTGAGCGTGAGGGTGAGGGTGATGGGGTGTGAGGGTGATGGAGTGTGAGGGTGATGGAGTGTGAGGGTGATGGAGTGTGAGGGTGATGGAGTGTGAGGGTGATGGAGTGTGCGGGTGCTGGGTTGTGAGGGTGCTGGGTTGTGAGGGTGCTGGGTTGTGAGGGTGCTGGGTTGTGAGGGTGATGGGGTGTGCGGGTGATGGGGTTTGAGGATGAGGGAGATGGGGTGTGAGTGTGATGGGATGTGACGCTGAGAGGGTGATAGGATGTGAGGGTGTGAAGGTGAGGGTGATGGGGTGTGAGGGTGATGGGATTTGAAGGTGTGAGGGTGTGAGGGTGAGTGTGATGGGGTGTGAGGGTGTGAGGGTGAGGTTGCTGGGGTGTGAGGGTGTGAGGGTGAGGGTGTGAGGGTGAGGGTGATGGAGTTTGAGGGTGATGGGGTGTGAGAGTGAGGGTGATGGGGTGTGAGGGTGATGGGGTGTGAGGGTGATGGGGTGTGAGGGTGAGGGTGATGGAGTGTGAGGGTGTGAGGGTGAGGATGTGAGGGTGAGGGTGATGGGTTGTGAGGGTGTGAGTGTGAGGGTTTGAGTGTGAGTTTGATGGAGTTTGAGGGTGATGTGGTGTGAGGGTGAGGATGATGGGGTGAGAGATGATGGGGTGTGAGTGTGATGGAGTGTGAGGGTGATGGGGTGTGAGGGTGATGGGGTGTGAGGGTGATGGAGTGTGAGGGTGATGGAGTGTGAGGGTGATGGGGGTGTGAGGGTGATGGGGTGTGAGGGTGAAGGTGTGTGAGGGAGAAGGTGTGTGAGGGTGAAGGTGTGTGAGGGTGAAGGTGTGTGAGGGTGAAGGTGTGTGAGGGTGAAGGTGTGTGAGGGTGAAGGTGTGTGAGGGTGAAGGTGTGTGAGGGTGATGGGGTGTGAGGGTGATGGGGTGTGAGGGTGATGGGGTGTGAGGGTGATGGGGTGTGAGGGTGATGGGGTGTGAGGGTGATGGGGTGTGAGGGTGAGGGTGATGGGGTGTGAAGGTGATGGGGTGTGAGGGTGTGAGGGTGATGGGGTGTGAGGGTGTGGGTGATGTGGTGTGAGGGTGATGTGGTGTGAGGGTGATGTGGTGTGAGGGTGATGGGGTGTGAGGGTGATGGGGTGTGAGGGTGATGGGGTGTGAGGGTGATGGGGTGTGAGGGTGATGGGGTGTGAGGGTGATGGGGTGTGAGGGTGAGGGTGATGGGGTGTGAAGGTGATGGGGTGTGAGGGTGTGAGGGTGATGGGGTGAGAGGGTGTGGGTGATGTGGTGTGAGGGTGATGGGGTGTGAGGGTGATAGGGGTGAGGGTGATGGGGGTGAGGGTGATGGAGTGTGAGGGTGATGGGGTGTGAGGGTGATGGGGTGTGAGGGTGATGGGGTGTGCGGGTGATGGGGTGTGCGGGTGATGGGGGTGAGGGTAATGGGGTGTGCGGGTGATGGGGTGTGCGGGTGATGGTGTGTGCGGGTGATGGGGTGTGAGGGTGAGGGTGATGGGGTGTGAGGGTGAGGGTGATGGGGTGTGAGGATGAGGGTGATGGGGTGTGAGGGTGTGAGGGTGAGGTTTATGGGGTGTGAGGGTGAGGGTGATGGGGTGTGAGGGTGATGGGGTGTGAGGATGAGGGTGATGGGGTGTGAGGGTGATGGAGTGTGAGGGTGATGGAGTGTGAGGGTGATGGAGTGTGAGGGTGAAGGAGTGTGAGGGTGATGGGGTGTGAGGGTGATGGGGTGTGAGGGTGATGGGGTGTGAGGGTGATGGGGTGTGCGGGTGATGGGGTGTGCGGGTGATGGGGGTGAGGGTGATGGGGTGTGCGGGTGATGGGGTGTGCGGGTGATGGTGTGTGCGGGTGATGGGGTGTGAGGGTGAGGGTGATGGGGTGTGAGGGTGAGGGTGATGGGGTGTGAGGATGAGGGTGATGGGGTGTGAGGGTGTGAGGGTGAGGTTTATGGGGTGTGAGGGTGAGGGTGATGGGGTGTGAGGGTGATGGGGTGTGAGGATGAGGGTGATGGGGTGTGAGGGTGATGGAGTGTGAGGGTGATGGAGTGTGAGGGTGATGGAGTGTGAGGGTGAAGGAGTGTGAGGGTGATGGGGTGTGAGGGTGATGGGGTGTGAGGGTGATGGGGTGTGAGGGTGATGGGGTGTGAGGGTGATGGGGTGTGAGGGTGATGGGGTGTGAGGGTGATGGGATCTGAGGGCGAGGGTGATGGAGTGTGATAGTGATGGAGTGTGAGGGTGTTGGGGTGTGGGGGTGAGGGTGATGGGCTGTGGGTGTGATGGGCTGTGAGGGTGAGAGTGATGGGCTGTGAGGGTGATGGGGTGTGAGTGTGATGGGGTGTGACGGTGAGAGGGTGATAGGATGTGAGGGTGTGAGGGTGAGGGTGATGGGGTGTGAGGGTGATGGGGTTTGAGGGTGTGAGGGTGAGTGTGATGGGGTGTGAGGTTGTGAGGGTGAGGGTGCTGGGTTGTGAGGGTGTGAGGGTGAGGGTGATGGGGTGTGAGGGTCAGGGTAATGGGGTGTGAGAGTGATGGGGTGTGAGGGTGAGAGTGATGGGGTGTGAGGTTGAGGGTGATGGTGTGTGAGGGTGTGAGGGTGAGGGTGATGGGGTGTGAGGGTGAGGGTGATGGGGTGTGAGGTTGAGGGTGATGGTGTGTGAGGGTGTGAGGGTGAGTGTGATGGGGTGTGAGGGTGAGGGTGATGGGGTGTGAGGGTAATGGGGTGTGAGGGTGAGGGTGATGGGGTGTGAGGGTGTGAGGGTGAGGGTGATGCGGTGTGAGGGTGAGTGTTATGGGGTGTGAGGGTGTGAGGGTGAGGCTGATGGGGTGTGAGGGTGAGGCTGATGGGGTGTGAGGGTGAGGGTGATGGGGTGTGAGGGTGTGAGGGTGAGGTTTATGGGGTGTGAGGGTGAGGGTGATGGGGTGTGAGGGTGGTGGGGTGTGAGGGTGAGGGTGATGGGGTGTGAGGGTGAGGGTGATGGGGTGTGAGGGTGAGGGTGATGGGGTGTGAGGGTGATGGGGTGTGAGGGTGAGGGTGATGGGGTGATGGGGTGTGAGGGTGATGGGGTGTGAGGGTGATGGTGTGTGAGGATGAGGGTGATGGGGTGTGTGGGTGTTGGGGTGTGGGGGTGAGGGTGATGGGCTGTGAGTGTGATGGGCTGTGAGGGTGAGAGTGATGAGTTGTGAGGGTGATGGGGTGTGAGTGTGATGGGGTGTGACGGTGAGAGGGTGATAGGATGTGAGGGTGTGAGCGTGAGGGTGAGGGTGATGGGGTGTGAGGGTGATGGAGTGTGAGGGTGATGGAGTGTGAGGGTGATGGAGTGTGAGGGTGATGGAGTGTGCGGGTGCTGGGTTGTGCGGGTGCTGGGTTGTGAGGGTGCTGGGTTGTGAGGGTGCTGGGTTGTGAGGGTGCTGGGTTGTGAGGGTGATGGGGTGTGCGGGTGATGGGGTTTGAGGATGAGGGAGATGGGGTGTGAGTGTGATGGGATGTGACGCTGAGAGGGTGATAGGATGTGAGGGTGTGAAGGTGAGGGTGATGGGGTGTGAGGGTGATGGGATTTGAAGGTGTGAGGGTGTGAGGGTGAGTGTGATGGGGTGTGAGGGTGTGAGGGTGAGGTTGCTGGGGTGTGAGGGTGTGAGGGTGAGGGTGTGAGGGTGAGGGTGATGGAGTTTGAGGGTGATGGGGTGTGAGAGTGAGGGTGATGGGGTGTGAGGGTGATGGGGTGTGAGGGTGATGGGGTGTGAGGGTGAGGGTGATGGAGTGTGAGGGTGTGAGGGTGAGGATGTGAGGGTGAGGGTGATGGGTTGTGAGGGTGTGAGTGTGAGGGTTTGAGTGTGAGTTTGATGGAGTTTGAGGGTGATGTGGTGTGAGGGTGAGGATGATGGGGTGAGAGATGATGGGGTGTGAGTGTGATGGAGTGTGAGGGTGATGGGGTGTGAGGGTGATGGGGTGTGAGGGTGATGGGGTGTGAGGGTGATGGAGTGTGAGGGTGATGGGGTGTGAGGGTGATGGGGTGTGAGGTTGATGGGGTGTGAGGGTGAAGGTGTGTGAGGGAGAAGGTGTGTGAGGGTGAAGGTGTGTGAGGGTGAAGGTGTGTGAGGGTGAAGGTGTGTGAGGGTGAAGGTGTGTGAGGGTGATGGGGTGTGAGGGTGATGGGGTGTGAGGGTGATGGGGTGTGAGGGTGATGGGGTGTGAGGGTGATGGGGTGTGAGGGTGATGGGGTGTGAGGGTGAGGGTGATGGGGTGTGAAGGTGATGGGGTGTGAGGGTGTGAGGGTGATGGGGTGTGAGGGTGTGGGTGATGTGGTGTGAGGGTGATGGGGTGTGAGGGTGATGGGGTGTGAGGGTGATGGGGTGTGAGGGTGATGGGGTGTGAGGGTGATGGGGTGTGAGGGTGAGGGTGATGGGGTGTGAAGGTGATGGGGTGTGAGGGTGTGAGGGTGATGGGGTGTGAGGGTGTGGGTGATGTGGTGTGAGGGTGATGGGGTGTGAGGGTGATAGGGGTGAGGGTGATGGGGGTGAGGGTGATGGGGTGTGCGGGTGATGGGGGTGAGGGTGATGGGGTGTGCGGGTGATGGGGTGTGCGGGTGATGGTGTGTGCGGGTGATGGTGTGTGCGGGTGATGGTGTGTGCGGGTGATGGTGTGTGCGGGTGATGGGGTGTGAGGGTGAGGGTGATGGGGTGTGAGGGCGATGGGGTGTGTGGGTGATGGGGTGTGAGGGTGATGGGGTGTTGAGGATGAGGGTGATGGGGTGTGAGGGTGATGGAGTGTGAGGGTGATGGAGTGTGAGGGTGATGGAGTGTGAGGGTGATGGAGTGTGAGGGTGAAGGAGTGTGAGGGTGAAGGAGTGTGAGGGTGAAGGAGTGTGAGGGTGAAGGAGTGTGAGGGTGAAGGAGTGTGAGGGTGAAGGAGTGTGAGGGTGATGGGGTGTGAGAGTGATGGGCTGTGAGGGTGATGGGGTGTGAGTGTGATGGGGTGTGACGGTGAGAGGGTGATAGGATGTGAGGGTGTGAGGGTGAGGGTGAGGGTGATGGGGTGTGAGGGTGATGGGGTTTGAGGGTGTGAGGGTGAGTGTGCTGGGGTGTGAGGTTGTGAGGGTGAGGGTGCTGGGGTGTGAGGGTGTGAGGGTGAGGGTGATGGGGTGTGAGGGTCAGGGTAATGGGGTGTGAGAGTGATGGGGTGTGAGGGTGAGGGTGATGGGGTGTGAGGGTGAGAGTGATGGGGTGTGAGGTTGAGGGTGATGGTGTGTGAGGGTGTGAGGGTGAGGGTGATGGGGTGTGAGGGTGAGGGTGATGGGGTGTGAGGTTGAGGGTGATGGTGTGTGAGGGTGTGAGGGTGAGTGTGATGGGGTGTGAGGGTGAGGGTGATGGGGTGTGAGGGTAATGGGGTGTGAGGGTGAGGGTGATGGGGTGTGAGGGTGTGAGGGTGAGGGTGATGCGGTGTGAGGGTGAGTGTTATGGGGTGTGAGGGTGTGAGGGTGAGGGTGATGGGGTGTGAGGGTGAGGGTGATGGGGTGTGAGGGTGAGGGTGATGGGGTGTGAGGGTGTGAGGGTGAGGTTTATGGGGTGTGAGGGTGAGGGTGATGGGGTGTTAGGGTGTATGGGTGAGGGTGAGGGTGATGGGGTGTGAGGGTGTGAGGGTGAGTGTTATGGGGTGTGAGGGTGAGGGTGATGGGGTGTTAGGGTGTGTGGGTGAGGGTGAGGGTGATGGGGTGTGAGGGTGAGGGTGAGGGTGATGGGGTGTGAGGGTGTGTGGGTGAGGGTGAGGGTGATGGGGTGTGAGGGTGAGGGTGATGGTGTGTGAGGGTGTGAGGGTGAGGGTGATGGGGTGTGAGGGTGTGAGAGTGAGGGTGATGGTGTGTGAGGGTGTGAGGGTGAGGGTGATGGGGTGTGAGGGTGTGAGGGTGATGGGGTGTGAGGGTGTGAGGGTGAGGGTGATGGGGTGTGAGGGTGAGGGTGATGGGGTGTGAGGGTGTGAGGGTGAGGGTGATGGTGTGTGAGGGTGTGAGGGTGAGGGTGATGGGGTGTGAGGGTGTGAGGGTGATGGGGTGTGAGGGTGTGAGGGTGAGGGTGATGGGGTGTGAGGGTGATGGGGTGTGAGGGTGATGGGGTGTGAGGGTGATGGGGTGTGAGGGTGATGGGGTGTGAGGGTGAGGGTGATGGGGTGTGAGGGTGTGAGGGTGAGGGTGATGGGGTGTGAGGGTGTGAGGGTGAGGGTGATGGGGTGTGAGGGTGATGGGGTGTGAGGGTGTGAGGGTGAGGGTGATGGGGTATGAGGGTGTGAGGGTGAGGGTGATGGGGTGTGAGGGTGAGGGCTGGAAGGCCTAACAGCTTCTGAAACAACTGGGACAAAGTCCCAGAAAACTGAGGAAGGCTTTCTAACCAGGCCACCTTGGCATGCACCTGTCCCAATGGCCAGCTAGGATCTGCTGCCAGGACAGGTGGGCCCGAGTCTCGCCTGTCCCCGCCTCCCGGAGTCACACTTGGGTGAAACAAGGCCCTTTAAGCCGAAGCAGGTCCACCAATCAGGAAATTTCCTAACTTCATCGTTCTGCCTCGCTAGCGAAAATCCAGCCGCAGGCTTTGAAACTGGAGATGTTGGACCTCAGGAAGCCTGCGAGATGATCAGGGAGGCCTGTGAAGTCATCACATTCTGATGTTTTTCTGTGTGCCGTTACATACTGAAACATCATGTGTGTTTCTGATATTAACAGCAGCAGCTCCTGGAAATGGTAACAATATTCTTTGAGTTTCTGACTGTTTCACAGATTGGACAGGCAGTGTCCCGATGGATATTAACATTTAGAATGAATGGCCTCAGTTGAAACCTTGATGACCTTTATTGCAGTGGGAGCTTTACTGTGTATCTATTCGGCGCTGTGCCTTACTGTCAGATACTGAGGCACCTGTGCTCACTTACAGCAAGACCTGGACAATCCAGGCTTGGGCTGGTAAGTGGCAAGTAACATTCGTGCCACACAAGTGCCAGGCAATGACCATCTCCAACAGGAGGAATCTGACCCTCGCCCCTTGACATTCACTGACTTCCCCCACTATCAACATTGATCAGAAACTGAACTGGACCAGCCATATAAATACTGTGGCTACAAGAGCAGCTCAGAGGTTCGGAATCCTGCAATGTGTAACTCACCCCTTGACTCCCCAGAGCCTGTCCACCCTCTACAAGGCACAAGGCAGGAGTGTGATGGAATACTCCCCACTTGCCTGGATGAGTGCAGCTCCAATAACGCTCATGAAACTTGACAACATCTAAGAGAAAGCAGCTTGTTTGACTGGCGCCTTGGATGTACCTCCAGCACACGGACTGCAGCGGCTCAAGAAGGCAGCTCACCTCCACCTTCTCAAGGGCAATTAGGGATGGACAATAAATGCTGGGCCCAGCCAGGGACACCTACATCCCATGAAGGAATTTAAAAAAGGTTGAGAGGTTTGATAATGAAATAAATGCAAGTAGGTGGAATTATGATGTATCATATTTAATAGTGTGAGATATGCAATCTGGGCAGGAGTGAGTTGTTCCTTTTTGTCCAGTGACTATGATACATTTAGACTTTACAAAGCTTTGCATTGTTTAGGGGAGGTCGCGGCGCAGCCAATGCATATCAGAAGATCCCTGAGGTAGGGATTTTATTGGATGTATGATTGGCAGCATTGTGTAAAGCCCATTGGCTGTAGCAATTCCTTAATTCTGCCTGGAGTAGACTGGAGCTGACACTGGGCTGCTCACCCAGTTGTGTCTGCTGTTGAATTCTTCTGTCTTATCTAAAGCATGTTAACAACACATGCGTGATTCATCACACTCGGCCTGTAACCACAGTGCCTGAATCTTTCAGCTTCTCACAGGAGGCTCAGTCAAGCTTCTGAAGGCCCTTCAGGATCATTGACCTGGGAGCTCTCCTGTAGCCCAGTCTCCAGAACATGTTTCTCTACAAACTGATTCTGAGGAATGTGAAACTTGCCTGCCTAAACGAGCTGCAAAGCTTGCAACACATTGCAATGGAATGAAGGCCGCACCTACCATGAGTGCAGACCTGCCTGCATTGCCTAACCATGGGAACCAGTGATTGCCAGGACTTCAGATCGGCCTCAGTATACACAGATTTGTCAATGATGATTGATGGGAGCAAGAGTGTGGTGCAATGGATTAACTCCAGCAGCCTACATTAGTAACTGGAAAAAATAAAGAAATGAATCATTTGAAGTAATGCTGAGGATTGTCTATTGTTACATTTGGGATTTTTGTCTAATTAGCTTGGGAGGAATTTCAGAATAATTCAAATCTAAATAGTTGTCACTTAGCATTGACCTTGTGACATATAATAGAGTAAGAAAGAATCATTTTAGATGTATGGGTATTGGAAACTATCCGTAAAAGGAATTCACTCTTTATTTCATCATTATTGAGAGAGGCAAGATAGTAACTTAGGGTCTATATAGAGCAACAGAGAGCAGGTATCTAATCCAATTACACGTAGTTCCCAAGAGATTATAATAGTTCTTTAATGGATCTCAGGTAACTTAACCAATTCTCCAACAGCGATCATTCAAGGTGATAGCTTTGTTCAGGTGGAATGATCAGGAGATCAGTTCATTTTTAAAAAATTCATTCACAGGATGTGGGCTTCTCTGGCTGGGCCATCATTTATTGCCCATCCCTAGTTGCCCTTGGGAAGGTGGTGGTGAGCTGCCTTCTTGAGCCGCTGCAGTCCATGTGGTGTAGGTACACCCACAGTGCTGTTAGGAAGGGAGTTCCAGAATTTTGACCCAGCGACAGTGAAGGAACGGCAATATATTTCCAAGTCAGGATGGTGCGTGGCTTGGAGGGGAACTTCCAGGTGGTGGTGTTACCTTGTATCTGCTGCCCTTGTCCTTCTAGATGGTAATGGTTACGGGTTTGCAAGATGCTGTCGAAGAAGCCTTGGTGAGTTCCTGCAGTGCATCTTGTGGATAGTACACACACTGCTGCTACTGTGCATCAGTGTTAGAGGGAGTGAATGTTGACAATTCTGTTAATGGGTGTACCACAACATTCTGCATTTTCCCTAGTGCTGCAGCTAGCCTGAGAGTCCGCTTGAAAACCTGCTATCAGCCCAGGCTCTGAGTGGTGAGGTTGGGGTTGTGAATAGGTTGCCTGTTGTGTGACTATTCTTGAGTTTAAGTGAAGAGGTAGAAGAGATGGAAGTAGCACATGCCGTGATGTACCCTTCTGATAACATTTTTAATGCTACAAATTTCGGATTCCAAAACAGTATTGGAAGAGCTGGAACATGAATGTGTGCTGATTTACCTGGGGTTTGGTGTCATCCATGGATAGATCACGTGAGGTAGCACCGTGCTATTGGAACTCTTTGCTTTCAGTCAGTGGAGCCACCACCAGTTGGGAATGGCTTCCTTTAGAAAGCTGGTGAAAATGAGCCCATGTTTTACAGAACAAAAACAGAATTACCTGGAAAAACTCAGCAGGCCTGGCAGCATCGGCGGAGAAGAAAAGAGTTGACGTTTCGAGTCCTCATGACCCTTCAACAGAACTAGGTGAATCCAAGGAAGGGGTGAAATATAAGCTGGTTTAAGGTGGTGGGGGGGTGGGGGGGGGGGGGGGGGTTGTGGGTTGGGTGGGGGGAGAGAAGAGGAGGGGGTTGGTGTGGTTGTAGGGACAAACAAGCAGTGATAGAAGCAGATCATCAAAAGATGTCACAGACAACAGAACAAAAGAACACATAGGTGTTAAAGTTGGTGATATTATCTAAACGAATGTGCTAATTAAGAATGGATGGTAGGGCAGTCAAGGTATAGCTCTAGTGAGGGTGGGGGGAGCATAAAAGATTTAAAAATATTTAAAAATAATGGAAATAGGTGGGAAAAGAAAAATCTATATAATTTATTGGAAAAAAAACAAAAGGAAGGGGGAAGCAGAAAGGGGGTGGGGATGGAGGAGGGAGTTCAAGACCTAAAGTTGTCGAATTCAATATTCAGACCGGAAGGCTGTAAAGTGCCTAGTCGGAAGATGAGGCACCCCCCCGCCCCCCACTAGAGCTATACCTTGAGTGCCCTACCATCCATTCTTAATTAGCACATTCGTTTAGATAATATCACCACCTTCAACACCTATGTGTTCTTTTGTTCTGTTGTCTGTGACATCTTTTGATGATCTGCTTCTATCACTGCTTGTTTGTCCCTACAACCACACCCCCCCTCCACTTCTCTCCCTCCTCCCAACTCCCCCTCCACACACACACCTTAAACCAGCTTATATTTCACCCCTTCCTTGGATTCACCTAGTTCTGTTGAAGGGTCATGAGGACTTGAAACGTCTTCTCCGCCGATGCTGCCAGACCTGCTGAGTTTTTCCAGGTAATTCTGTTTGTGTTTTGGATTTCCAGCATCCGCAGTTTTTTTTGTTTTTATCTCCATGTTTTACAGAGTTCTTTGAAAAGGTACAAGTTACGTGCTGCCCACCTAGTCAGCATTCAAACTGGCAATCGTCTAAATTCTTCCTTAGCTGAGAGAGGTGAACAGAGTTGCTTTGGAGTGAGGATGATGCAACTGATGCTGGAAGCCCCAGAATGTATTCAAGACCTGAGCCGGACAGGCGGCCAACACTCCAATGTGCTGTTGTCGATCAGCCAGCCTGCCTTACTAATGCCACTTGGACAGGCGGTCCAGCTGTTACTGGATGGGGGTTCTTCTACATCAGCTCCAGCTTACTCTGAGACCTCTGAAACCTGGAGTTTAGCACAGCTCTGCTGGGGGGTTCACAAAGGTTCAACAGCATTACCCCTTATCTTCACTTTAGTCCTCTCACCACATTAACCCTATGTCTAAGCTGCCTGGGCTTTGCTAAGTGACGCTTGTCATTGCAGGGATGCGGTGGATCTCTGTCCGTAGTTGAACATCAAACTGCCAGAGGGTTAAACACCACAGACCCACTTTATTTTCCATTGGAGTAAAGGGCAGCAGAAAAAAAAAGGGGATTTAAAGAAAGAGAGGGGCTGTGATTAGCTGAGGAAGTGTGAAATTTCGGAAAATTGCAAGGAACTGAGAGAATTGGGAAAAATTGGAAGCCATATTGGGAAGGTAAAGGGGGTCTCAGAATGCAACATAAGATGTGACAAAGTGCAATGGGTGTACCAGCTCTGAGCAGAGAAAGAGGAGGTTGAAGCAGACACACGAACACCTTCCTCCCGTCTCCCCTCCCTGGTTAGTGCTGTGTCCAGGAAAGTGCCTCCTCCCAACCTCAGGCTGAAAAATGGGACAGGGAGTTTTCTTTCTGCATGAGGTAGCGTAAGACGCTGGGCTGGATTTTTGCTACTGAGGTGGACCTGCCTCGGTTTAAAGGGCCCTGTTACAAACAACCTTCACCCTGGGAGGCAGGGATGGGACAGAATCAGGCCTGCCGACCCGGAAGTAGATCTTAGGCAGCTACATGAGCAGGCACGTGCCAAGGTGGGCTGGTTAGGAGGCCCATCTTGGTTCTCTGGGACTTTGCCCCCGTTGATTTAGGAGCTGTTAGGCCCTCTAGCCCTCACCCCTCACACTGCCTCAAACCCCCCCTGCCCCCAACCCCCCACATGGCCCTTGCATGGCAACTCATGCTCCTCACCCACCCATATGCCCCCTCATATCCCCTTATTGCCCCTCAGACTCCCACGCCTCCTCCATGGCCACTCCCTTGTGTCCACCTTGGGCAGACCTCAGGAACAAGGTAATAACTGTGATAAATCTTACCTGCTCTTCAAGACCATTTACGTCTACTTCATCAATTTGGTCTCCTTATTTAATGAAGGATGTAAATGTGTTGGAGACGGTTCAGAGGAGGTTTACTAGATTGATACCTGGAATGAGTGGGTTGTCTTATGAGGAAAGGTTGGACAGGCTGGGCTTGTTTCCACTGGAGTTTAGAAGAGTGAGGGGTGATTTGATTAAGAATGCAAGATCCCGACAGGATGGACTTGGAAAGGATGTTTCGTCTTGTGAGTGAGTCCAGAACTAGGGGGCACTGTTTTAAAATTAGGGGCCGCCCTTTTAGGACAGAGATGAAGAGAATTATTTTCTCTCAGAGGGCTGTGTGACTTTGGAACTCTCTGTCTCAGAAGGTGGTGGAGGTGGGGTCATTGAATATGTTTAAGGTAGAGGTGGATAGATTCTTGTTAGGCAAGGGAATCAAAGGTAGTCGGGGTTAGATGGGAATGTGGAAATCGAAACACAAGAAGATCAGTCGTGATTTTATTGAATGGCAGAGCACGCTCGAGGGGCTGAATGGTCTACTCCTGTTCCTAGTTCATATGTTCTTATGTTCAATATGGAGATGGAAAAATCATAAACTTCTAACAATCTAAGGCAGCTCTCACTCATACACACTTGATAGTGAAAAGAAACTCCAATTTTTGAAACCCTTTGAAAGATTTTAAATCCCCTTCAAGTGTTCAATCTTTTATTAAAAAATAAACATACTTCTATTCAGTAACCACTTCAAAGACAGCTGATTCTCTAAAAGCCACTTTAAACTATCAGTTGAAATGTGAAGTTAGCCTTCCCTGCTGACCTAATTGCTTTTGTAGCTTTTGAAACTCAGCCCAGCATTCTTAATGACCTCAGCTTTAATAGTAGTCCTTGGGAAATGTCAACAAAGAACTCTATTGAAACTGCAGGCACAGATGGTTTTATTCTAATCTACATCAGATGGCCTGTCAATCAAGATGCTCCAGAGATGCTTTCTTCACTCAACCTGATAGTTTCATCATCTGACCTCATCTCCTCTGGATTTCTTCCCTCCACAGCTTCTAACCTCATAGTCTCCCAACCTCAGACAGCCTGCTTCTACCTCCTACCCAAAATCCAAAAACAGGACTGTCCTGGTAGACCGATCGTGTCAGCCTGTTCTTGCCCCATGGAACTCACTTCTTCCTTTCTTGACTCCGTTCTCTCTCTCCTTGTCCAGTCTCTTCCCACCTACATTCATGATTCCTCTCACGCCCTACATCATATCAACAATTTCCAGTTCCCTGGCCTTAACTGCCTCCTCTTCACCATGGACGTCCAATCCCTCTACACCTCCATCCCCCACCGGGATGGTCTGATGGCCCTTAGCTTCTTCCTCGAACAGAGGCCCGAACAATCCCCATCCACCACTACTCTCCTCCGTCTGGCTGAACTTGTTCTCACACTGAACAATTTCTCCTTCAACTCCTCTCACTTCCTCCAAATAAAAGGTGTGGCTATGGGTACCCGCATGGGCCCCAGCTATGCCTGTCTCTTTATGGGGTATGTGGAACATTCCTTGTTCCAGTCCTACTCCGGCCCCCTTCCACAACTCTTTCTCCGGTACATCGATGATTACTTCGGTGCTGCTTCATGCTCTCATCTGGACCTGGAAAAATTTATTAATTCCTCCACTCCACCCCCATTAGGACTATCTGACACTGTCCAGAGTGCTTATCCATTATCACATTTTGCTTTCTTAATGTCACCACTAGCACCTCCTTTAGCCGGTACCACCACCATTAACAACTCTTTAACCTTTTATTTATGACGTCTTTCGCAATCTCTCCTTTGACCCCACCCATCACTGGCCTTCTATCCAGCTTCACCTGTCCCACCCCCTTACACAGTATATATTTCACCTCATCTCTACCTCCCTTTA
This sequence comes from Isurus oxyrinchus, assembly GCA_026770705.1. Taxonomy (NCBI): domain Eukaryota; kingdom Metazoa; phylum Chordata; class Chondrichthyes; order Lamniformes; family Lamnidae; genus Isurus; species Isurus oxyrinchus. The sequence continues at coordinate 2,484,076 of JANJGN010000002.1, read as the reverse complement.
GATCTGAAGAAGGATCATTATGGACTCGAAACATTATCTCTGTCTCTCTCTCTCTCCACAGATGCTGTCAGACCTGCTGAGTTTTTTTCCAGCACTTTTTGTTTTTGTTCCAGTTTTCCAATATCCTCAGTATTTTGCCCTTATGATAGTTTCCACCTGTATTTTTTCAAGTTTAAAGAGCTGTGGATTTTAAAAACCTCAGGTGATGGCACTTGCAGCATCCCAGAACTTTAACAGTGCAGAAGGAGACCATTCAGCCCATAGACCGAAGGCAGCCTTCAGTGCTAATATGGAGGCTGGTGGAGCACTGCCAAAGTGCGTTGGGGCTGGTGTTTCTAGGCGACGGTACAGCCATAATGACATCTTGTTGTATCTAGTCTTAACAAGTTTGTCAAACGGGTCCTGCTGCAGAAATTTATTATTGATTTGAAATATTGAACAGAAGGGCTGCAGGAAGTTAGCTTCGACTAGGTACATGCCCAGCTGAAGAATGTGCTATCACGCTGCTGGATTCAGTGTCGCTGCAGTTGTATAGAGGTGAAAGCTGGGCAAATTGCATTGGGACCAGAATCCGCCGTTCATTAGACTCTGCCCTGTACACTTCAGTTCAAACATTGCTGGGCTTGTGAACTGACAACGAAACAACGAAGGGGAACAGGACCATCTGGGACCTCAGTGAGCCTCGGGACGAACTGAATACCTCCTGAACCGATGGGATTAAAGGATTGACAGATAAACAGCAAGGAGTGAGAAGGAGGGTTAATTTGAGTTGGTGAATTCCTTGTCAAATCAAGTACAGCAAGAGAAATCGAGAGAGAGAAGAAACATTTGATAAAATAGAGAGAACAAAAGAAAGGAAAAGCAAAATTTAAAACAAAATGGCATTTTTAAAAGCTCATAAAATGAGAATGAAATGAGACGTCACAGTTCGAATTATTTGTTTTCTGGGTAAGAGGCATTGACAGGCTGTCATTAACACTTATCACATCACTGAAAGGTCACTTACCCTGGTAATTACTATTATTAAATTCCTGTGCGGGTTTAATGGCCGTTAATGTGTAGTTAGAGCAAGTTGTGAAAATAGAAACGGAGAGCTGGATGCTGCTCGTGCAGAGGTTAATGCTGGATGGATGTAACGCAAGAGAACAACTTTTAGGTACCTTTAATGGCGTATCTACTCCTGACCAGAGTGGCTGTACTGTTTATCCATAAATAACAGCAAGGGGCAAGAGCAAGCTCTGGCTCAATGCAAGTTCCAGCCCATCCTGCATTTTCTTAACTCTGTTTCTCCCTCCACAAGATGCTGTCGGACCTGCTGAGTTTTTCCAACATTTTCTGTTTCTGCACTTCTTTTTATTCCTTTCATGGGATGTGGGAGTCACTGATGAGGCCAGCATTTGTTGTCCATCCCTAATTGCCCTTGGGCTGAGTGACTTGCTAGGCTAGTTCAGAGGGCAGTTAAGAGTCAACCGCCTTGCTTTTCACAAGTTGGCCAGACCAGGTAAGGACAGCAGATTTCCTTCCCTAAAGGGCATTCATGAACCAGATGGGTTTTTACAATTGCAAATAGTTCTTGAGACTAGCTTTATCATTCAGCATTTATTAATGGCCATCTGCCGTGGTGGGATTTGAACCCATGTCCCCAGAGTATTAGCCTGGGCCTCTGGATTGCTAGCCCAGTGACAATCCCATTTTTAGAAGCTGTTAAGAGCTCTAACTTTAAATTATAAATAAGTAATTGTCGCTAGTTCACTGTCCCACTGCACCGTGTCAACCTGGGTTACATTCCTGATTCCTCTCCCAACCTTCCTCACTCCAAGGTGAAAGCAGGGTCTCGCTGGCTGCCAGTGATCATCCTGTTGCACATTTCTTTCTCGTGAAGAATCGAATTGAAGTGGCACAAGACTTTTGCGAAGAAGACACATTTGTACATATCGAGGTCGCTGTGACAGATTACTGATTCCAATCCCTTCGATAAACCGTTATCATTTTTCAGACTTCAAGATTCCAAATCAGAACCTTTCTGCGTCTGAGGTGAAGGACGCTCGGCAGAAGCTGCAATGCTGCATGAAGTAACCAAACGTTTTAGAATTGCAGCGTTCTGGTCACTTACAGCCTCATAGTGTCAGACAAAGCTTCTAAAATGGACTGTGTGACTCCGCAATTCTGATTTGCTTCTCGCCTCGGTTTTGCAGCCATGAGGTTTGATGGCCGTGGGTGGGGTGCGGTGAGTTTGGTGGGGTAATTCAGTTATGCAGAATGTTAAACTTATGTCCTGAGGTGAATTTTGCCCACAATGCACGGCTGTCTTTCAGCCAAGCGTTGATGGGCTGAATAACCTCGTCCGTGTTTCTGTAGTGACTGGAAGACAAGAACAGGGAAAAGCGGAAAATAATCACAACTTAACAAACTGAACTGGACCAGCCATATAAAAACTGTGGCTAAAGGGGCAGGTCAGAGGCTGGGAATCCTGCTGCGAGTAACTCACATCCTGACTCCCCAAAGCCTGTCCATCATCTACATGGCACAAGTCAGGAGTGTGATGGAATACTCCCCACTTGCCTGGATGAGTGCAGCTCCAACATCACTCAAGAAGCTTGACAACACCCAATACAAAGCAGCCCACTCGATTGGCACCCCTTCCATCACCCTAAACATTCACTCCCTCCACCACCGACGCACAGTAGCAGCAGTGTGTACCATCTACAAGATGCACTGCAGAAACTCACCAAGGCTCCTTAGGCAGCACCTTCCAAACTCACAATCTCTACCATCTAGAAGGACAAGGGCAGCAGATAGATGGGAACATCAGCACCTGGAAGTTCCTCTCCAAGTCACTCACCATCCTGACTTGGAAATATATCACCGTTCCTTCACTGTCACTGGGTTAATATCCTGGAACTCTCTCCCTAACAGCACTGTGGGTGTACCTACACCACATGGACTGCAGCGGTTCAAGAAGGCAGCTCACCACCACCTTCTCAAGGGCAATTAGGGATGGGCAATAAATGCTGGCCTAACCAGCGAAGCCTACATTCCAAGGACAAATTTTAAAAATGAAGCTTTCATTCTACCATGTCCTTCCTGTTCACAACAGTGGAGCACCCCATCCCTCCCTCTCCGCCAAACACGAGGTAGTCTGCAGGGGCCATGTATGTCAAAAAATTGACCAAGACAACAATTGCTTTGATTTTTCTCTGCAGAGGGTTCATTAGGAGGACTAGGTTTAGATCTCTCATTGGACAATAGGGCATCTTTGAGTGGAGTGTTATAGATATCCTTGTAGATATCAGATACACTCCGTTTGGACTTAACTCAATACTTAGGTGTCGACACAGACTTCTTCAGTATCTGAGGAGTCGCGAATGGTGCTGAACATTGTGCAATCATCAGTGAACACCCCCACTTCTGACCTTATGATGGAAGGAAGGTCATTGATGAAGCAGCTGAAGATGGTTGGGCCGAAGACACTGCTCCTGCAGTGATGTCCTGGAGCTGAGATGACTGACCTCCAACAACCACAACCATCTTCCTTTGTGCTATGTATGACTCCAACCAGCGAAGAGTTTTCCCCCTGATTCCCATTGACTCCAGTTTTGCTAGGGCTCCTTGATGCCACACTCGGTCAAATGCTGCCTTGATGTCAAGGGCAGTCACTCTCACCTCACCTCGGGAGTTCAGCTCTTTTGCCAAGGTTTGGTACAAGGCTGTAATGAGATCAGAAGCTGAGTGACCCTGGAGGACCCAAACTGAGCAGGTTATTGCTGAGTAAGTGCTGCTTGATAGCACTGTTGATAACCCCTTCCATTACTTGGCTGATGATTGAGTGGAGGCTGATGGGGCAGTAATTGGCCGGGTTGGATTTACCCTGCTTTTTGTGTTACTTGGGCAATCTTCCACATAGCCGAGTAGATGCCAGTGTTGTAGCTTGGCTAGGGGTGCAGCAAGTTCTGGAACACAAGTCTAAAGGGCGCATACCCTTTGCAGTACCCAGTGCCTTCAGCCTTTTCTTGATATCACATGGAGTGAATCGAATTGACTGGACACTGGCATCTGTGATGCTGGGGACCTCCGAAGGAGGCCAAGATGGATCATCCACTTGACACTTCTGGGTGAAGGTTGTAGCAAAGACTTCAGCCTTATCTTTTGCACTGACATGCTGGGCTCCCCTGTCATTGAGGATGGGGATGTTTGTGGACCTTCCTCCTCGAGTGAGTTGTTAAATTCTCCACCACCATTCACAACTGGATGTGGCATTGCTATAGTTCAAACCTGAACATCCATGAGGCACTGTGGGCCATCAGCAGCAGCAGAATTGTACTCGAACACAATCTGTAACCTCATAGCCCAGCATATCCCCCACTCTACCATTACCATCAAGCCAGGGGATCAACCCTGGTTCAATGAAGAGTGCAGGAGGGCATGTCAGGAGCAGCACCAGGCACACCTAAAAATGAGGTGTCAACCTGCTGAAGCTATAACACAGGAAGTGGGGAAAGTGAGCTTGAGAATGGGATGGAGATTAATATTTGTCAAGTGAGTGGCACTTTATTTCTGACTGAAGAAGAACAGATGCCAATTAACTTGACCCTGACTATTCTCTACATTATTCTCTCCATAATAAAACGTGGACAAAATGAATTGAAAGGATACACTTGCCATAGAGGGGGTGCAGCGAAGGTTCACCAAACTGATTCCTGGGGTGGCAGGATTGTTGTATGAGGAGAGATTGGGCCGACTAGGCCTGTATTCACTGGAGTTTAGGCGAATGAGAGGGGATCTCATTGAAACATATAAAATTCTGACAGGGATGGACAGACTGGATGCAGGGATGATATTTCCTCTGGCTGGGGGTCTAGAACAAGGGGTCACAGACTCAGGATATGGGCTAAGCCTTTCAGAACTGAGATGAGGAGAAACTTCTCCACTCAGAGGGTGGTGAACCTGTGGAATTCTCTAACACAGAGGCTGTGTAAGCAGAGTCACTGAATATATTTAAGAAGGAAATAGATTTCTGGACTGTAAAGGCGTCAAGGGGTATGGGGAGAGAGCAGGAGTACGGCGTTGAGATAGTGAATCAACCAAGATCATATTGAATGTCGGAGCAGACTCGAAGGGCTGAATGACCTACTCCTGCTCCTAGTTTCTATATTCCTATGTACCTTACTCCCAGGACCTAACAATGATCCCTGGTGAAGGCCCAAGTGTATTACTAGCAGCAGCCACCACCAGCCTCTGATTAGCCAAAAGCACTCGGGGGTGGGATTTCCACCCTACTGAGGGAAGTGGAGCAAATAGAAGCCCCCCATGGAGCCTTGAGCTCCAGTGACAGGATTCCCACTGCCAACTAGACACTTAATTGCATGAGGGCTCCCGGAGATCAGGTCAGCGGTGGTCCCAACAATCTTGGTGATGGATGTTGGGTTCCCTCCAGCCTGTAGACACAGAGAGACACCACCAGAGAGAGAGAGTAATGCCCACGGAGAAAGTGAAGCAGCATGGGACAGCTGGAGAGAAAGAGAGAGAGGGCGAGTAAGAGAACTAGGCAGATGGAGAGATAGGCTGTAGATGAGTGACTGATAACGGTCAGATAACTGACTTTGTCTTGTGTCCTGTACGCAGTGTGAGAGCGTGGTGCTGGAAAAGGTTCCAGGCATGAGCGAATGATTCAAAGATTGGATGGTGTTGGATTTTATAGGGTGAAGGGGTGAGCTGTACTTGGGCACAAAAGAGGAAGTGGAGAGTAGGGTTGCTGATGTGGAGCAGGGGTTTATGAGGTGGATGGACTTTCAGTTTTACAGGCCGTTCTCTCTGACAGTATCAAACCAATGATTCTGTGTAATGATGCTGTTCCATGTGCAGAAGTTCTTGTACATGCAATCACTCTGGTTTTGGATGCTTGTGAAAAGTTGTGGGATCTCAGGGTTCACTTGTCAGGCGACAACAGAAACTTAATTTCCCTCACAAATCATGTGATAAATTTGTGGGAGTTGGCAAGTCTGCATCATCAGATCGCCATCATCGAGAGGTTATTGTCTGGGGTACGGAGATTTACAATGCCAGGATCTTCATGCAATAACTGACAAACTACTAGCCACAAGTTATGTGGAATTACAGAGAATACTTTTAATTTATTATGTCATGGGATTTGGATGTGCTGGTAGCATTTATTGCCCATCCCTAGTTGCCCTTGAGAAGGTGGTGGTGAGCTGCCTTCTTGAGCCGCTGCAGTCCATGTGGTGTAGGTACACCCACAGTGCTGTTAGGGAGGGAGTTCCAGGATTTTGACCCAGCGACAGTGAAGGAACGCACCAAGTCAGGATGCTGAGTGACTTGGAGGGGAGCTTTCAGGCAGTGGTGTGTCTGCTGCCCTTGTCCTTCTAGATGGTAGTGGTCGTGGGATTGGAAGGTGCTGTCTAAGGAGTCTTGGTGAATTCCTGCAGTGCATCTTGTAGATGGTACACACACTGCTGCTACTGTGTGTCGGTGGTGGAGGGAGTGAATGAGTTTGTGGATGTGGTGCCAATCAAGTGGGGCTGCTTTGTCCTGGGCAGTGTCGAACTTCTTGAGTGTTGTGGGAGCTACACTCATCCAGGAAAGTGGGGAGTATTCCATCACACTCCTGACTTGTGCCTTGTAGATGGTGGACAGGCTTTGGGGAGTCAGGAGGTGAGTTACCCATCTTAGGATCCTAGCCTCTGACCTGCTCTTATAGCCACAGTATTTATATGGCTGGTCCAGTTCAGTTTCTGGTCAATGGTAACCCCCAGGATGTTGATAGTGGGGGATTCAGTGATGGTAATGCCATTGAACATCAAGGGGCAATGGTTGGATTCTCTCTTGTTGGAGACGGTCATTGACACTTGTGTGGTGCAAGTGTTACTTGGCACTTATCAGCAAAGCCTGGATATTGTCCAGGTCTTGCTGGAAATGGACATGCACTGCTTCAGTATCTGAGGATTCACTGAACGCTGCTTGAGTACAGATAGTGTTTAAAATGGGGGTTAGGTGAAGGGGGGGGGGGGGCACTGTAAATTATTTAAGAAAAATAAACTTAATTAACACAATAAATACGAGTGTAAATAGTGTGGTGTGTCATGGCTGCAGGGAACCCCTGGATGCCACTTCAATCTGTGGCAACCACATCTGTAGTAAGTATCTGTGGCTTGAGGATCTTCAGCTCGGAGTTAATGAGCTGGAGGCTGAGCTGACATTGTAATGCATTGGGAGGGGGAAGGTTACCTGGACACTGTTCCAGAAGGCAGAGCTCCAGGTCCACAGTGTCAAGACCCTACGGACTTTACCCTTTATTTTATAATGCCAATCTTCCAAAGCCCATCTCTGCAGAGAGATTCTGTCTGTTTGTCCTCTGTTTGTCTGTGTGCACAAGCGCGGGTGTGTGTGTGTGTGTGTGTAAGTGTGTGTGTGTCTGTGTCTGTGTGTGTGTGTGTGTGTGTGTGTGTGTGTGTGTGTGTGTGTAAGTGTGTGTGTGTCTGTGTGTGTGTGTGTGTGTGTGTGTGTGTGTGTATGTGTGTGTGTGTGTGTGTGTGTGTGTGTGTGTGTGTGTGTACTGGAGGACTTTTTTAGGAAGAGATAGATAGTTATACTTCTCAGTTACAATCGTGTCTTAACCAGTACTTGCAACTTGTTAAAAGAAGTTCTTTTTTTAAATAAATGGAATCATTCTGAGTTTTTGAAAGAAACCTGGTTAGAGTTTCTTTTCATCTGGGTATGAGAGGTATGGGTACACAATGGCCGTTTCGGTGAGAAAATTAAACATTTAAATTAATGCCGCAGCCTGCGGAGTCATGGGGCTGGATAATTCGTGCACTCCTCCCAGTCCCCCCCACCAGCCCTAACAACTAGTCTAAATATTGGGGAAATGGGGGCTGTACTGTTGGAACTGACTTCACGTGAACTGTGCCGGACCAGTGTTCTAGTGAGCTGTTTAACTAGGGAAATAAAGAGAAATAAACTAAATGGGGGGGGGGGGGGGGGGGGGGGTGGGCGGGGGGGGGGGTGGGCGGGGGGGGGGGGGGTGGGCGGGGGGGAGGGGGGTGGGGGGGAGGGGGGTGGGCGGGGGGCGGGGGGGGGGGGGGTGGGTGGGCGGGGGGGGCGGGTGGGGGGGGGTGGGGGGGGGGAGGGAGGGGCTGGTGTTGGTGGCAAAGGGATCACGTAGGGAAAGATTGAGTAAATTAGGGGGAAATGACAAGACAATACATCCAGGTAGCAATAAAGGTGATGATAATCCGAGTGCGGCAGGAAGGGACAGTAATTGCAAACTTTAGCGTGTGTCAGCAGATAGAGTCAGAGTTTACAAAAAAATGTTAAACATCTGAATTGAGGGCTCTGCATATGAATGCCTGCAGCATTCGCAGCAAAACAGCTGAATTGTCAGCTCAAATAGAAATTCATATGTGGGATCTGGTAGCCATCACAGAGACATGGTTACTAGGAAACCAAAACTCGGACCTGAGTATCCAAGGGTATGCGACATTCAGGAAGGACAGGAAGCTAGGAAAGGTGGTGGGGTAGCTCTGTTACTTAAAGAGGTCAGTAGTACTGCAGTGAGAGATTATCTAAAAATCAAGATGCAGGATCAGTTTGGGTGGAACCAATAAACAACAAGGGGCAGAAAACACTGGTGAGAGTTGTTTATAGGCAACCAAACAGCAGTGGTATTGTAAATCATGGTATAAATCATGGTGTTTGGGTACTACAATAATCGTGGGGGATTTCAATCTACATATAAACTGGGGTAAACCTAAGTAGTACTAATTTTGTGGGGGACGAGTTCTTGGACTGTATGTGAGATGGTTTTTTAGAACAGTATGCTAAGAGGAACCAACTAGGGAATGGGTTATTTTAGATCTAGTATTGTGCAATGAAAAAGGGCTAATTAATAATCTTGTTGTAGAGGAGCCTTTAGGAAAAAGTGACCATAATGTGATAGAGTTTTACATCAGTTGGAAGTAGTTCAATTACAAACTAGGGTCTTAAATCTAAACAAAGGAAATTATGAAGGTGTGAGGGACAAATTGGCTATGGAGGATTGGGAAACTACGTTAAAAAGTGTGAGGGTAGACAGGCAATGGCTAACAATTAAAGAATTATTTTACATAGTTTACAACAAAAATACATTCCTTTAATGCACAAAAACCCAGAAAGGAAAAAGTGTTCCAATTGTGGATAACGAAACGGAAACAAGGACTGCACTAGATCAAAGGAAGAGGCAGATAAATTTGCCAAAAAGAATTGAAAGCCTCAGAATTGGGGGCATTTTGGAATTCTGCAAAGGAGGATCAAGACAGAGATCAAGGTGGAAATAGAATATGAGGGTAAGCTTGGAAGAAACTTAAAAATGGACAATAAAATTTCTATGGGTATGTAAAAAGGATAAGATTAGCAAAAACAAATTGGATCCATTACAAGTGGAGTCAGGAGAATTTATAATGGGGAATAAGGAAATGACAGAGAAACTAAACACATACTGTGGGTCTGTTTTCACAAAGGAAAATACTAAAAACCTGTAGGGGTTGGTGGTGTGAGTCAGTTTCACCTCTGACATCTGAGCGGTCCGAATCGCTCCGACTCCCTGGGTTCTAGACCTTGGACTTATTTGGGGGTTGTGACAAAGTGCAGTAGACAACTGATTTTGGTGTAAGAAAAACTGAGTTTATTGAAGTCACAAATGAATTATAACATTAGGATTACACTGAGATTATACAGATTTATAAAGTACACTGGTAAGAATGGGGAACACACGACATAACGAGGGAAAAATCACGCTACTAATCCCCCTACCCTTGTCCCACCCCCAAAACCTAACTAAATTGAACTAGGAGAGGTCAGGGATCATGCTCACCAACCCAGGGTTCCTTTACAGTTTGAAACCCAGCCAGGTAAGCTGGTTGCAGTTTTGGGGTCCGCTCTTTGTGTCCTCTGGGACCTGCCGTCCCCACGTGGTCCTGGTCTGTGGAATCTGCAAAGGTTCTTCAGTTGGGTGGAGGACGCGGTTGTGGGTGGTTGATCTTCGTGGAGGGCTGCAATTGTGGTCTTGGTGTCTTAAAACCTCCAGATCTTCTTGCTTAAACTCTGTTTCAACCCCTCCCAACTGCTCACTGCCTGCTAGCTGGTTTCTCTACCCCCTTCTCGTAACTGACCGGGCCAGTTATACTGTCTTTCCAATTTCTTATCGGAATCCAAATCAAGGTTCGTTCTTTGTTCGGCTTCCTTAGGTGATTGTAGTCTCGTTGTTTTTAATGGGCTCGCATGATGTTTATCCTTGTCTTCCTGTCAGGTAACTAGTTTTGAACTGAAAGCTATTGTATGTGTGGAGAATTGATGGTTCGCATAATTGAATTGATTGTGCCTTCCTGCCTTAGTAGTTAGCAGTGATTATTTATGCAACATTTTGATGGGCTTCGGTTTCGTGTGAGGTGAAGTCTTTCTCTGGGTTGATTGTATTAAAGGGAAGAATGCGTATTCTGTCTCCTCTCATTGACTGGTTTCAGGCAAAACAATCCACACTGCACTCAATAAGCCCGGGTGTGCAGCCCCAGGTCTTCATCGGCCCAGCCTCCTGTCTGCAGGGTTTGACACTTAACTCTGCAGTTTAAAAGTCCAAAAGTCATATCCTTGTTGATATGGAAAATGTGGGAATTTTGAGGACCCTTCAAACCTCCCAGAAATAATGGAGAATCAAGGGTCTAGTGTAAATGAGTAAGTGTTAAGATATTAATATAACATTAGATATTAATATCAGGAAAAACGTATGCAGCACCTTGCAAGAACTTGCGTGTTAGGGATTTTGTCCTGTCACTTGACATTGCAGATAGAGCTTAGAACATCAAAGGTGGAATGCACCAAGTTGCATTACGTGATGGTACTAGGTCCTCCATGTTTCACAGCCATGGAGAAGTGATGTGAGAACCAGGGCCTTGTAGACTTTGGAGAGAGAATGGGGTTTGTCTCAAAACACAGATCAAAGACTCTGGGTGAGCCTACTGAATGCTGAGCTGGCTTTAGTCATGTGGGGAGTCTCAGGGTAAGGGTCATTTAGGACTGAGTCGAGGAGAAATTTCTTCACTCAAAGTGTTGTGAATCTTTGGAATTCTCTATTTCAGTGAATTGTGGATGCTCCATCAGAAAATATTTGAGGATGAGGTAGATTTTTGGTCCTTCATGGAATCAAGGAAAATGGGAAGTGACAGGAAAATGGAGTTGAAGCTGAAACTCAGCCATGATTGTATAGAATGGTGAGCAGGCTCGATGGGCTGAATGTCCTACACCTGCTTCCATTTCTTATGTTCTTATGAAGGGCAATTCATATCCAATGTGGTGGTGTTGGAGAGGATGTTCCCAAGATAGCAGAGCCTCTGAACTGAGTTGAGGGGTGCACTGTTAACTGTGACAATGTGATCTTGGAGTTTGTGTATTATGTGGCCATATATATTGCACCTTTCCTGGTGAAAAGGGCTTTTCTCCCATCAGCTCCCAGAGGCTTTGTCATTTTCCTTCTTGAAGGTAAACTGTAAAGCAGGTAGCACCGTGTCCACAGGTGTGAGACACAAAATGATCAATAACCAGGGGGGCATAGATTTAAGGTAAGGGGAGGAGGTTTAGAGGGGGTGCGAGGAAGAATTTTTTCACCCAGAGGGTGGTGGGAATCTGGAACTCACTGCCTGAAAGGGTGGTAGAGGCAGAAACCCTCATAACATTTAAGAAGTATTTGGATGTGCGCTTGCGATGCCACGGCATGCAAGGCTATGGGCCTAGTGCTGGAAAATGGAATTAGAATAGTTAGGTACTTGTTTGACCGGCACGGACTCGATGGGCTGAAGGGCCTTTTTCTGTGCTGTAGACCTCTATGACTCTTTGAAAAAGTACTTCCTGTGTTTGTTTGTTATATTCTGTTTTCAGGATGAGCTCTGGTTTAACGTACAATAATGTTTTCTTTTCTCAGTTTTGGTGATGGTGTTTCCTCAGGAAACCTGAAGCTTTTTTACAATGACAGGCGACCAAAACCCCCTGGAAACGTGGGTCGATGCCACAGCTCACACCCTGTGCATTAACTCCGAGAAACCAAAGGAAGGACAGGCTACAAAGATCCTTAAAGTCTGTTTCTGCAGTAACACCAGTATCAACCTCGGCAAAAACTTCAAGTTAGTAAAATGCAGCCACACAACAGAAATCAGGGTAAGGTTCAATAACTGATTCTCTTACAAAGATTCAGAAATATGTTACCAGAATTGAGGGGATGCAGCTACCAGGAAAGATGGAACAGGCAGGGATTCAGTTCCCTGGGGAAGAGAAAGCAAAGAGGTGACCTGATAGAAGGCTTTAAAATGATGAAAGGGTTTGACAGGGTGGATGTGGCAAAATTGTTTCCACTTGTGAACCAGTCTTAAATACAGTGGCCACTTTTATTAAAAAATCATCACTAATGGATCAAAAATTGAATTTAGGAGGAAGTTGTTTACACAGGGAGTGGTGAGAACGTGGAACTCACTGTCACAGGGAATGGCTGAAGCTAATGGATATGATGCATGAGAAGGGAGGCTTGTTGAGGCCGTGAGGGACGAAGGGAGGAAAGGATCGTGTGGCAGGGAGGTCAGCGATTCGAGTGGGAGGCTAGTGTGGAATGTGAACACTGGTACAGAACTGCTGCACCAAACGGCCTCTTCCTGTGCTGGATATTCGATGGAATGTAATTTTGCCACCAGGACCTGTTCAGTAACTATACTGGTGCCAAATTAAAAAGATGAGATTTCTGTTGCTCATCCTTCCACACTTACCAATTTTGCAAACATGTACAATTCTTTAATAGAAACATAGAAACTAGGAGCAGGAGGAGGCCATTCAGCCCTTCGAGGTTGCTCCGTTCATTCAATATGATCATGGCTGATCCTCTATCTCAACGCCATATTCCCACTTTCTCTCCAATCCCCTCGATGCCCTAAAATCTAAAATATTATCAATTTCTTTCTTGAATATACTCAGTGACCCGGCCTCCACAGCCTCTGTGGTGGAGAATTCCACAGGTTGACCACCCTCTGGGTGAAGAAATGTTTCCTCATCTCAGTCCTAAATGGCCTGTCCCACATCCTGAGACTGTGGCCCCTGGTTCTAGACTCCCCATCCAGGGGAAACATCCTCCCTGCATCTAGTCTGTCCAGCCCTGTTAGAATTTTATACATTTCAATAAGATCCCCCCTCATTCTTCTAAACTCCAGTGAATACAGGCCCAGTAAAATCAATCTCTCTTTATACGACAGTCCTGCCATCCCCGGTATCAGCCTAGTGAACCTTCGCTGCACTCCCTCAATGGCAAGTATATCATTTCTTAGGTAGGGAGACCTAAACTGCACACACTACTCCAGATGTGGTCTCACCAAGGCCCTGTGTAACTGCAGTAAGACATCCCTACTTCTGAACTCAAATCCTCTTGCAATGAAGGCCAACATCCCATTTGCCTTGCTAATTGCTGGCTGCACCTGCCTGTTTACTTTCATTGACTGGTGAACAAGGACACCCAGATCCCTTTGTATGTTCACATTTCCTAATATATCACTGTTTAAATAATATTCTGCCTTTCTGTTTTTCACACCAAAATGGATAACTTCACATTTATCCACGTTATACTGCATCTGCACTGTGTTTGCCCCCACACACAACTTGTCTAAACTGCCCTGAAGCCTCCTTGTATCCTCCTCACAACCCCGCCCACTTTTGTGTTATCAGCAAACTTGGAAATATTGCATTTGGTTCCCTCATCCAAGTCATCTATATATATCATGAGTAGCTGGGGCCCACGCACTGGTCCCTGCGGTACCCCATTAACCTACCACCTGGAAAAAGACCCATTTATTCCCATTCTCTGTGTCCGGTCTGTCTTGAAATCCAAATACACCACATCCACTGGTTCCCCTTGTCTATTCTATTAGTTACATCCTCAAAAATCTCCAGTGGATTAGTTAAGTACGATTTCCCTTTCATAAACCCATGCTGAATTTGTCCAATCCCATTAATGTTTTCCAAGTGTTCTGTGACCACATCTTTTATCATAGACTCTAGCATTTCCTTAACACTGATGTTAGGCTAACTGATCTGCAATTCTCTGTTTTCTCTCTCCCTCCATTTGTAAACAGTGGCGTTACATGTGCCACCCTCCAATCTGTAGGAACTGCTCCAGAGTCTATAGAATTTTGGAAAATGACCTCCAATGCATCCAATATTTCCAGGGTCACTTCCTCAAGTACTCTGGGATGTAGGTTATCAGGCCCTGGGAATTTTTCAGCCTTTAACCCCAATAATTTCTCCAGCACCATTGTTTTTTTTACTAATCCTGATTTTCTTCAATTTCTCCCTCTCGCTAGACCCTTGGTTCCCGAACATTTCTGGGAAATTATTTGTCCTCTTTTGTGAAGTTGGAACCAAAAGATGTGTTCAATTCTTCTGCCATTTCTTTGTTCCCCATTATAATTTCCCCCGTTTCTGTTTGTCTTTGCTAATCTTTTTCTCTTCACATATTTATAGAAGCTTTTACAGTCAGCTCTTATGTTCCCTGCAAGTTTACTCTCATACTCCATTTTCCCCTTCTTGATCAATCTTTTTATTCTAAACTGCTCCCAATCCTCAGGCTTGCTGCTTTTTCTGGCAATTTTATAGTCTCCTCGTTGGATCTAATATTATCCCTAATTTCTTTTGTAAGCCATGATTAAGCTGCCTTTCCTGTTTTATTTTTGTGCCAGATAGGAATGAATCATTGTTGTAATTCATGCATACAATCCTTAAATATTAGCTTTTGCCTATCCACTGTCATCCATTTTAGTAAGGTTCTCCAATCCATCATTGCAAACTCATGCCTCATATCCTCGTAGTTTCCTTTATTTAGATTCAGGATCCTAGTTTCAGATCCAACTTCTTCACTCTCCATCCTCATGAACAATTCTATCATTTTATGATCGCTCTTCCCCAAGGGACCCCACAACAAGATTGTTAATTAATCCTTTCTCATTGCACAATACCCAGCCTAGGATAGCCTGCTCTCTAGTTGGTTCCTCAATGTATTGGCCATAAAACCATCACATACACACTCCAGGAAATCTTCCTCCACAGTATTATTGCTCAGTATTAGTATTATTCCTTCCATTTGAAAAACAAACGGTCGCTTAGTAGTACAGAATTGAGTAGTGCTGAAAACAGAGACATACTACCAAAACTTTCGTCTTACACTTACCAGGACGGTTCACAAGAAATACTAACAGTAAAGAGAACAACAATTTACACTGCAATTTAAGATTATCTGTTGGGCTCATAGTGTGACTCACTTATGCATGCTAGAAGCCATATATATTCACAAACAAGACCCTGTCCTTTACAGACAGAGGAGCATGTCCACACTTTGCATCTTTTTCAACTAAACAAAAGCTTGGGGGCAGTCATTCCCTGCTTCATTCCCCATGGCAATGCCTTGACCAATCAGAGTCAATCTGGCTTGGTTTTAATTTGAACAACAGCCTGGCAGTTAACTGTTCCCTGCTGCATTTTCCATGGCGGTAGCTCTACCAATGAGAGTTTACTTGTTAGCCAATCAGCATTCTTCTCATGCGGTATAAATTGTTGTTCCCTTTTACTGTCAGTAATTTCTTGTGAGCTGTCCTGATGCGTGCAAGCTTAGATAGCATGCCTCTGTTTTCAGCAATTTTACAAACAGTTATTTTCTTATAGTCCATATACAACCCCTGGTCACTGACCCTCCCCGGTCATTGACTCTCCCCGGTCACTGACCGTCTCCGGTCACTGACAGTCCCTGGTCGCTGACCGTCCCCGGTCACTGACCCTCCCCGGTCACTGACCCTCCCCGGTCACTGACCCTCCCCGGTCGCTGACCCTCCCCGGTCACTGACCCTCCCCGGTCACTGACCCTCCCCGGTCACTGACCCTCCCCGGTCGCTGACCGTCCCCGGTCATTGACTCTCCCCGGTCACTGATTCTCCCCGGTCATTGACTCTCCCCACCCATTTATTTCCCTCCCACAGCCTGTGTACATTCTTCCAAATGGGGAAATGGCAGTGAAATGGAACTAAGATGGTAAGTTTTTCACAAAGAGGGCACAGGTGCAATGAGCTGCAAGTTGCTGTAGAGTTCTTATCTTGTAATTGCAACATCCTTAATTCCAAATGAGTTTACAACATAAGCTCAGAATGACCTGTTCATCATCTCTGTAGTTCCAAAGGAATTTGCAGAACAATTACAGAATGACCTGACCTTTAGCATAAACGATGTTAATGGTT
Organism: Isurus oxyrinchus; assembly: GCA_026770705.1. Lineage (NCBI taxonomy): Eukaryota > Metazoa > Chordata > Chondrichthyes > Lamniformes > Lamnidae > Isurus > Isurus oxyrinchus. The sequence continues at coordinate 2,467,778 of JANJGN010000002.1, read as the reverse complement.
CTTTCCAAAACATAGGCCAGGATTTTTGGTGCCCACCAGTGTGGGGTGTGTTCAGTGGGCTGAGCGGACAATGTGACACTATCGGTTTCACCATGACGTGAAACCAGTTCCTGATGATCCGCTCAGCCTGCTGATGGTGGCCACGTGCTCCACCATCAGACGTCGGGAACCTCATTGTCATACATCAGCGCACCAGCCGGAATTGTCTCCCTCTGCTAGATCATCCGCCCACATCGGCAGGAAAACACACCGGTGTAGAACACGTCTTGACAACTGTGACGTGCAGAAGTCTGGACTTACCCACCAGGGCCTTGCTCACGTTGTGGACATGAAGGAGCAGAAGATTCTGGAGCTCGACACCAACAGCACATTGGAGAACGCCCATGGCACGATGGGTGGATTCACATGGACTTGGCTCCACCTCGAAGCAGATCACAGAAGTTGGAAAGTCACCATTGATGCTCTCAACAGATGATTGAGCGGGCGGAGAGGAAGGTCTAGGATCGGCTGGGAGAGGAAGAGGTGTTGGGGGGCTGAGGTTGGGAGGGGGCGGAATGAAGGTGTCAGGATTGGGCGAAGTTGGGAGGCGGGGGAAATGAAAGTGTCAGGAGGGGAGGTTCTGGGGAGGGAGAACTGGGGAGGAGAGGGTAATGGGGGAGAAGATGGGAACTGGGGAGGTAGGTGTAAGGGGGTATGGGAGGTACAAGGGATGGAATGTGAAGAGGGAGGGTGTCCAGGGGGGAGAAGTGAGTGTGGAGAGGGGAGGGAGTAAGGGTGGAGGAAGAAGTGAGACTGGAGGAAGAGGTAAGGATGGAGGATGGAGTCGGGGGGGGGTGTGGACTAAGGGTGGCGGAAGAGGTAAGAGTGGAGGAAGGAGTCAGGAAGGAGGCGGGGGAGTCTGGCCAGGGGAGGTGGAAGGGCTTCGGGGGGAAGGAGTAGGAATTGGAGAAGGGTGGTGAAGGGGCGTGGACAGGAGTGGATATGCCGGTGAACGTGCATGCGAGGGGTCGGATAGGGCCATGTCTGCCTCTTGGGAGCGAACAGAGGTTGTCCGTACTATGGAGGAAGGGTGAGAGTGACCAAGGGCAGAGTGAGGCGGTACGGTAGGAGGGCGAGGGTTTGACGGAAGTGACAGAAGGTATGGTGAGGGTGGTGTTGGGGAACTGGAGGATCCTGGGAATGGGAAGGAGGAGGTTGGGGAGATGAATGTGGATGGGAGTGAGATTTTCAGGAAGGAAAGGAACGTGCATGTTCACCTGGACATCCGTGAAGGAAAAGCATTGGGGCTGGTAGGTAACGGAGCGGAGGCGGAATCTGATGCCAGTGGGGGGGGGTCAACTGTGATGGGGGAAAGGAAATGGCTGACTGGGGGAGGGTAAAGGACAGGGAGCGAAAGTAAAACCGAACTAGCACCATGCTGTCCCAATCGAAAGTAAAACGAGAGTCGTGGTGGGAAAGATCATGTGCTTCATGCGAATGTGATCAATGGTTGGGCAGAGATGCTGGTCAGCTCAGATGGACAACTGAAAGCAAACCCCAGCAGGCAGCATTCAAAATGCCCAGGACATTGAGATGAGTGTGAAATGTGAAGGATCCACGTGTGTGAGAGAGAGTGCTTGCATGAGATTCTGAAAGGCCCTGCCACACATACACATTTCCCTCCAGCATCACTCGTGGGCTGGCTGCTCCCTCTGTGGTGAGGGGTCTCCTGGGCTGCTTATTTCCACCTCTTCAATGGAGGAGGAGTCCTTTTGGCTTCAGATGAGGATGTGGATGGAGCTGAGGGACCGGCTGGCTAAGGGTGTTGGTCCCTTGGCGGAGCTCCCTGTGATCCAAAGTAGAGATAATGAGTGCATGGCAGCAGAGTCAAAAGCAGGAGAGAGACACTCTCAGTGCGTTGAGGGAGAGATGATGTGGTGCTGGATCCTCACGTGGGTGTTCGCAACCGACCTCACCATCATCACAGGCACAATCCACATCCTCACCAGTCACGCTCCTCAAAGTGATTGAGGGGCCTAATGTGGGCTAGTCCACCTCAGATCTGGGACCTCTCCCTGCTGATGTAAGTAGGCTTCTTCTGCATGGGAACAGATGGAGAGAGTGTGAACAGAATGCAAGGCACGGCGTGGAGTGTTTGTGTGGTGAGCAGAGTCATGGATGAGATGAGGATGTGATCTCCAGAGGATATGAGCCTGATGGAGATGTGAGGGGTTGTGTGAGAGTTAGCGGTGTTGTCTCTTGAGGTGTGAGATCCGTGTGGATGTGCGATGGGTTTGTGAGTGTGAGAGTTGAGAGTGATGAGAAGAGAGACTTACCCTGGTGAACAAATGAGGCCATTCATCCTGTAGCGGCACTGGGTGGCTGTCCTCTTTTGCAGGGCATTGGCACTGACCACCACTGCCACCGCCTCCCAAGCCTGGTTGGTGATGCCGCTGCCCACCCTGGGGCAGAGCGGGGATAGAGGACATCCCGGCGAGCCTTCACGGCATCCAAAGGGTGTTCCAGTGATGCATCGCTAAACCTGGAGGCTGCAGTCTTCCTGCCTTATGTGGGCATCTTCCCTGCAGTCGTTGTGGCCTGGAAACCCTGAGATGTGTGCGTGCGGCTGGATTTAAATATGGCGCCCGGTGTGATGAAGCGGTGAGGTGATGGTGCGGTGGGTGAATGAGAGCCCACCCACCATGGAAATGGCGTGTTTCCCAGGAAGGATCATTAATCTGGCGGGTTTGGGACGTGAAACCCACCATCGCGGCCGGCGGGTAAAACATCGTTTAACCTACCCGCTACCGCACTTAGTGTAAATCGGGGATGATCCCGCTGATAAACTTTGCTCATCTATCCTGGTGTCTTGCTGCTGTGCCTAGTCATCTGCATATCATGTCAAGCGGCCATGGTGAGATTCGTCCGGATGGGTTAGATCAGGCCTCTGGGTGCGTATTTGAAAATAACTCTCACTCCCCGAGCGGCAGTGGAGGTGGGCTTTTTCTGAAACAAGTGTACAAGAACGAGCCAACACACGCACCGCATGATCCAAATTCTGATTCATTGTCAAATATTGAAGAACCTCACTGCTCTAAATGAAAATCTGCATTTTGACAATCGCACTTTTGCATTTCTTATATCGTTTGGTGAATAACAGAATAAGTTTTCCGTTGAGGGAGAGGCTGATGAAAGTGGCTAAAACTTTCAGAGTGTATAACAGCATGCTCTTGGTCAAGGTGTGAATTTTGAACAGTATCTGTCTGCACATTTTGTGGGTGAGAACCATGAAGCACATTGGAAACATGTGAGGTTCAGCAGCAAAGTTTCCGATCTATAATTGGAAGTGACAAATATCAATTTAATAAATGGCAGGTTGAATGCAAGCCTTAACATTGTTATATTAGGAGCTTATCCGCATCGCAGTGTAATGTTGGAGCTGTGATCTAATATTGAACATACAGCTCATATTGTAGTCTAGCTGTTATATCTTTGGCAGGATCTAATTTCAGCACTCTATGAAGCGGATTGGATACTTTTGTAAAACGTCCCATCAACCCACAAGAAAGAACGCAATGTTAGGCCACATGAGTTCTGCCATCAGATCAGTATTTGGACCACAAATGAATGTAATGCTTCTGGAATACAAAATACAGAACATCATGTTGAAAAATACCGACACTGAGGGTCATATACTTGATTTCTATCCCCTCATTCATCTTTGTTGACAATGACGGCGTGAGAGCCTTTGGCCTGATACTCACCCACGACGTCTATTACCTAAAACTGTACTCAGTATTTTCATACCCTTTATCTTGATATTTGTTCTTTCTGCGCAGAATGTCTGACGGTTTTTACTGATCTCAACAGCACCAATCCTGTTTGTTGTCCTTTATGCCATCTCCTATCACGCTTCAAGCTTTGTGAAGCGAGTTGCTGAGGAGGTTCCACGGGCAGAATTCTCAGTGTGAAGTACTCTTACAAATTCAAAACTACCTCAAACTGTGCACATTAGCAGCAAGCACCATGGGGTACACCTAGGTCTTAACTCTGGTGTGGAGCGGAGGTAGCCAACTGGTGTGCCGAGGTACACAGCTCAGCCGTGAGGGGGCCCTCCAAGTGCACCCTGAAATAAGATTCATAATCCAAGTCAATGAAATAAAACTAATCTTGGTCTTCAGCTGGGTGGCTGGAACCTCCGAGTCCCGGGGAACCTCGGGCCCCGCTCACCGTGTGCCGGCCGGGAATATTTTTTGCAGGCGTTGCCCAACGCAAAAATTCCTAACCGCGCAGACGCGGCCCTTTCCCGGAGGACACACCCACGGTCCGGATTACTGACGTGAAAGAGTCCTGATCACGCGTGCGCCTGAGGCTCCTCGGGTCGTGCAGCTGCTGAGCCCGGAGTGGAAGAGGGGAAGTCACCAGGCGCCTGCGCTAAAAGGGAAAGCTCAGTAAGGGCACGGAAACCCAGGGATAAGTGAGGGAGACCGGGGAGAAGTCAAAAAAACAGGGGAGAAGTGAAAAAAAAACCCAAACTTCCCAGAGGTAAGAAACAGGAACCAATAAAGTTGAGAAAAAGAAAAACATGTTCCAGTTAGAGAAAGGACGGCGAGGGGGAGACCTGAAGTGAAGTGGGGCTCGGGAGAAGCTCAAAAATGACAAAATGGGCTCAAAGGAAGCCCCAAAGATGTGAGAGGGAGGCCGGAGGTTGGTAGCTCCACGCTGTGGGGCATTAGGGCAAAGAGTGCACCTTTGGAACAGTCAAATAAGATAAAAGCAAAATACTGCAGATGCTGGAAATCCGAAACAAAAACAAAAATTGCTTTTGCAGAGGCAGAAAAGGCTCCGGATGGTCCAGGAGTTCACAGAGATATTAACACAACCGACTCTGGAGTTCAAAATGCCACACTGATTGCAATCTGTGGCTACAACAACCATCTTCCTGTTTAAAGTTCTGACAGCATCTGTGGAGACAAAGACGGAGTAAACGTTTCGAGTCCGTTTGACCCTTCTTCAGAACTCAAGAGAAGTAGAAATGTGGTGAAATATATGCTGTGTAAGGGGGTGGGACAGGTGAAGCTGGATAAACGGCCAGTGGAGGCAAAGGAGAGATTGTGAAAGATGTCATGAACAAAATGTCGAAGGGGTGTTGATGGTGGTGATACAGGTTAAAGGGGGGGGGGCTAATGGTAACGTTAACAGTATAAAGTCGGATGAGCAAGTAACAGATGGCCCGAGTGAGGGTGGGGTTGGGGGAGGGGACGGTGTGGGGGAAAGATTGAAATAGGCTAAAAGGTGGGGATAAAATAATGAATGGAAATAAATTTTAAAAATAATAATAGAAACAGGTGGGGAAAAAATGTATATATAAAAATTTAAAAATAAATATTTGTAAAAAGGGGAACAAAAAGGGGCGAAGATGGAGGAGAGAGTTCATGATCTAAAATTGTTGAACTCAATATTCAGTCCGGAAGGCTGTAAGGTGCCTAGTCGGAAGATGAGGTGTTGTTCCTCCAGTTTGCGTTGGGCTTCACTGGAACAATGCAGCAGGCCAAGGACGGACATGTGGGCAAGAGAGCAGGGTGGAGTGTTAAAATGGCAAGCGACAGGGAGGTCTGGGTAATGCTTGCGGACAGACCGAAGGTGTTCTGCAAAGCGGTCGCCCAGTCTGCATTTGGTCTCTACAATGTAGAGGAAACCACATTGGGAGCAGTGAATACAGTAGACTAAGTTGAGGGAAGTGCAAGTGAAATGCTGCTTCACTTGAAAGGAGTGTTTGGGCCCTTGGACGGTGAGGAGAGAGGAAGTAAAGGGGCAGGTGTTGCACCTTCTGCGGTTGCATGGGAAGGTGCCGTGGGAGGGTTTGAGGTGTAGGGGGTGATGGAGGAGTGGATCAGGGTGTCCCGGAGGGAATGGTCCCTGCAGAATGCTGCTGGGGTGGGGGGGTGAAGGGAAGATGTGTTTGGTGGTGGCATCATGCTGGAGTTGGCGGAAATGGCGGAGGATGATCCTTTGAATGCGGAGGCTGGTGGGGTGATAAGTGAGGACAAGGGGGACCCTATCATGTTTCTGGGAGGGAGGAGAAGGTGTGAGGGCGGATGCGCGGGAGATGGGCCGGACACGGTTGAGGGCCCTGTCAACGACCGTGGGTGGAAAACCTCGGAGTCCAACTCCTCACACCCCGCTTCCTGTAAGGATTCCATCCCATTCTCTCAGTTCCTTCGCCTCCGTTGCATCTGTTCTGATGATGGCACTTTCCAAAACAGTTCCTCTGACATGTCCTCCTTCTTCCTTAACTGAGGTTTTCCACCCACGGTCGTTGACAGGGCCCTCAACCGTGTCCGGCCCATCTCCCGCGCATCCGCCCTCACGCCTTCTCCTCCCTCCCAGAAACATGATAGGGTCCCCCCTGTCCTCACTTATCACCCCACCAGCCTCCGCATTCAAAGGATCATCCTCCGCCATTTCCGCCAACTCCAGCATGATGCCACCACCAAACACATCTTCCCTTCACCCCCCCCACCCCAGCAGCATTCTGCAGGGATCATTCCCTCCGAGACACCCTGGTCCACTCCTCCATTACCCCCTGCACCTCAACCCCCTCCCACGGCACCTTCCCATGCAACCGCAGAAGGTGTAACACCTGCCCCTTCACTTCCTCTCTCTTCACTGTCCAAGGGCCCAAACACTCCTTTCAGGAGAAGCAGCATTTCACTTGCATTTCCCCCAACTTAGTCTACTGCATTCGTTGCTCCCAATACGGTTTTCTCTACATTGGAGAGACCAAACACAGACTGGGTGACCGCTTTGCAGAACACCTTCGGTCTGTCCACAAGCATTACCCAGACCTCCCTGTTGCTTGCCATTTCAACACCCCACCCTGCTCTCTTGCCCACATGTCTGTCCTTGGCTTGCTGCATTGTTCCAGTGAAGCCCAATGCAAACTGGAGGAACAACACCTCATCTTCCGACTAGGCACCTTACAGCCTTCCGGACTGAATATTGAATTAAACAACTTCAGACCATGACCTCTCTCCTCCATCCCCACCCCCTTTCGATCCTCTTCTTTCAAATATTTTTAAATTTTTATATATTTTATTCCCTGCCCATTTCTATTATTATTTTTAAAATTTATTTCCATTCATTGTTTTATCCCCACCTTTTAGCCTATTTCGATCTTTCCCCCATGCTGTCCCCTACACCCACCACCACCCCCCCCTCCCCCCCCGACACTCGGGCCATCTGTCACTTGCTCATCCTACTTTCTACTCTTAATGTCCCCATTAGCCCCTCCTTTAGCCAGTATCGCCACCATCAACACCTCTTCGACATTTTGTTCATGACATCTTTAAGCAATCTCTCCTTTACCTCCACCTATCACTGGCCTGTCTATTTGGCTCCATCTGTCCCACCCCCTTAAACAGTATATATTTCACCACATTTCTCCTTCTCTTTGGTTCTGAAGAAGAGTCATCTGGACTCGAAATGTTAACTCTGTCTCTCTCTCTCTCTCTCTCTCCACAGATGCTGTCAGATCTGCTGAGTTTTTCCAGCAATTCTTGTTTTTGTTTTGGAACAGTCATGTTCTGCTTGGCATGGCTGAAGAGCTGACGTTGTGCTTGTAAGTTGATGTTTGAGGGCATTTATTGGGTAGTGTGGTGCGATTGACCACTGTTTGCCATGGATTACTTCCTGAAGAGAAGTGAAGAATCCCGCTCTGATTCAGATGGGGGCAGAGGAACAGAACCTCAGGAGAAAGAATTGATATTCGTACACAGACAGTGACTTGGCGTTTGGACTTTTGTGGACTGGCGATGCCTCTTGCCCTGCCCCAGAATGCCGAATTTGCAGGGAGAAGCTCTCAAACACTGCAACGGCACCAAGTGAGTTGAAGTGTCATGTCAATACAAAACACGGTTTGCTCTCCTGCGAGGGTATACGGCCCTTCAAGCGCCTGAGGGAACAAAACATAAAGCAAAATCAACGTAGGAGTGTGCGCAGGTCTGGAATAACGCGCAGGAGGTGAGTGACCTGTGGCTGAGCTGATAGTGAAATGAAAGAAGCTGCACACCATTGCCAAACTCCTAATTCTGCCACGTGCAGAAGTATTGTGAGAGTAATGTTGGGGGCTGATGCCACCAAAGAAATGGACAAGTTTCCTCTTTCTGATATTAAAATCAAACGGCGTATTGATGAGATGTCAGTTGATATTGAACAGGTGCTTCAAGAGAAATTGGAAATGAGTGGAAAGTTTGTCCTGCAGATTGAAGGCTGCCCAGGTGTTAGTGGACACTGCCGATGGCTGCCCAGGTGTTAGTGGACACTGCCGATGGCTGCCCAGGTGTTAGCGGACACTGCCGATGGCTGCCCAGATGTTAGCGGACACTGCCGAAGGCTACCCAGGTGTTAGCGGACACTGCTGATGGCTACCCAGGTGTTAGCGGACACTGCCGATGGCTGCCCAGGTGTTAGCGGACACTGCCGATGGCTGCCCAGGTGTTAGCGGACACTGCCGATGGCTACCCAGGTGTTAGCGGACACTGCCGATGGCTGCCCAGGTGTTAGCGGACACTGCCGATGGCTACCCAGGTGTTAGCGGACACTGCCGATGGCTACCCAGGTGTTAGCGGACACTGCCGATGGCTGCCCAGGTGTTAGCGGACACTGCCGATGGCTGCCCAGGTGTTAGCGGACACTGCCGATGGCTGCCCAGGTGTTAGCGGACACTGCCGATGGCTGCCCAGGTGTTAGCGGACACTGCCGATGGCTGCCCAGGTGTTAGCGGACACTGCCGATGGCTGCCCAGGTGTTAGCGGACACTGCCGATGGCTGCCCAGGTGTTAGCGGACACTGCCGATGGCTGCCCAGGTGTTAGCGGACACTGCCGATGGCTGCCCAGGTGTTAGCGGACACTGCCGATGGCTGCCCAGGTGTTAGCGGACACTGCCGATGGCTGCCCAGGTGTTAGCGGACACTGCCGATGGCTGCCCAGGTGTTAGCGGACACTGCCGATGGCTGCCCAGGTGTTAGCGGACACTGCCGATGGCTGCCCAGGTGTTAGCGGACACTGCCGATGGCTGCCCAGGTGTTAGCGGACACTGCCGATGGCTGCCCAGGTGTTAGCGGACACTGCCGATGGCTGCCCAGGTGTTAGCGGACACTGCCGATGGCTGCCCAGGTGTTAGCGGACACTGCCGATGGCTGCCCAGGTGTTAGCGGACACTGCCGATGGCTGCCCAGGTGTTAGCGGACACTGCCGATGGCTGCCCAGGTGTTAGCGGACACTGCCGGCTCTTAGCCAATGTCAGGCATCTTGATGGGGAGTCTATCAAAGAGAATTTCTTCTTTTGCAAAGAACTGCTCAGTCATGCAATCGCAGAAGAAGCCTCTGGTGTCGCAGCTGCTTATGTGGAAGAGAACAGCCTTAACTGGACCGGGTGCAATTGTATCTGCGCTGACAGAGCAGCTCCATGTTGGGAAAAGTCAAAGGATTCATGAGTGAGGCAAAGGTCAGGACCCTGACATCCAGCTCAGCCACTGTATCCTGCATCGTGAAGCCCCTGTTACTAAAACAATGCCGCCTGAGTTAACTGCGGCATTAGACCTAATGGTGAAGATTGTGAATTGTGTAAAATCATGTCTGTTAAAATCACGCTTGTTTACTATTTTGTGTGAAGAGATGGGAGTTGAGTACCAGGGTTGACTCCTGCACACACAAGCACGATGGGCATCTCAATGGAAGGTCCTTTCCCCTGTTTGAGCTTTTTAGCTCTGTGTGAATTGCCACACACAAGATTTAATCTGTGATGATTCCTGGTGCGCTAAGTTTGCATATCTTTCAGATATCGTCAGCCATCTGATTGTGTTGAATGTTAAAATGCAGAGGGTGTGGGTGTGGTTGGGGGGGGAACAAGAACATTCTGACTGCCTCAGGTAAACTTCAAAGTTTTGGATCAAAACAGACCCTTCAGCAGGAAAAAGTGGCAAGTGGGTCGACTGAGATGTTCAAACTGGTATCAGCGAATCCTGCTGGCAAAACCATACTCAAACTCATCTCCACACATCTTAAAACACTGCAGGAGAACTTCGAATGCTATTCCCCCCACGAGGATGGAAGACTTTGATGGGGTACGTGATCTATTTAGTTCGCTTTCTTTTGAATCATCAAAGAAGTTGTCATTAAAAGAACAAGAGGAATTTGCAGAGCTCAGATTGGATCATTCACTGAAACTGAAGTTTGCAGAGATGTCTCTGGACGCATTTTGGTTGCTTGCAGGACAAGAATATCCATCTATTTCAGATTGCGCCAAAGCAGTACTCTCACCGTTTCCCACAACCTACCAGTGCGAGTTAGCGTTCTCACCACTGTCTGATGTTAAAAAAAAACAAAAGGAGGGAGCACCTGTCATTGGAGCAAGACCTGCGAGTTGCCCTTGGAGCAGCTCGTCCCGGGATGGAGAGACTCTGCTCACGGGCCCCAACCAACAGACTAAGATCATCAGAATGCTGCTGACGACAGGATCTCCTTCATTTCTCATCTTTCACATTGAGAAATACAGACTTTAAAAAACAAAAAAAAACAATTGAAATCTTTAATGGGAAACATTTTTAAATTGTGTGCATTTTCAGTAAAAAACATTGTATTTGACATGCGACTGGTGATAGGATTTCCATTGTAAACTTCTTAAACCAACAAACATTGTATTAGGTGTTGGCTTGGCATGTTTTTAGGAAGTTTTAGAGATAAAAGGCTTTTGCTAGAGTTGGGGAAAATAGGAGGTGTGACTCAGATTTTTATGTATAAGGTGTGCTGTGACATATAAGAGTTTGGGAGCCACTGATGTAGAGGACAGTAGCACAGGGGAGTCAATAGCAGAAGGATTGGTACAGCTAGTAGCAACAGTAGAATCTCACAAGAACAAAGTGACAGCTCACCAAGGAAGACACAGGTGAATTGAGCGATTTCTTGGACCCAAAGCCCAAATCCAGGAACAATAGCAGCCTATGAAAACTGTGCCAGTGACACTCAACTTTGATTCCCCATGGCTCTTTCCAGGGTGTGGTTGTGAGTTGCCGTTGACTGCTCCACGTGTGTGTGGCTCTGCGTGTTGGTAAAACATTAAAATCATTGCCAGCACACAGCATGAGAGACTGACAGCGATTTTTGAAAACTGTGACTCTTCTCGGGTACAAGACGTGGCTGTTTCCATTCAAGCAGTAAGGAGCAGTGTCTTTGCAGGGAAGGGAGCATCAGATAAATCATCAAATGGTCAGCGAGCACCAGAAAGTCATTATGAACTAAATGTTCAAATTCCAGGGAGTCCCACAATTGAGGAAATTGTAGGCTTCCCACTTATTCCAGGGTAAGCGGTGTTATTCATTCTTGGAGACACCTATTAATTACTTGTGATGTAGATCATAGCAGCTCCTTGATCCACATGAACCCAGTCACGTGGAGCAGACATTTCCAGGTAATTCTGTTTTTGTTTTGGATTTCCAGCATCCGCAGTTTTCTTGTTTTTATCTCCTGTGCTCAGATGGTTCTGGTGTTTGAGGAGGTGGGGGGTGCTGTTGTGTACAAGGTTTCCCTGAGGGAGTGGAAGGATGATGTGGTATCCTGTGTAACACACAGCAGAGCTATATCAGGAATATGATCAACACCTAACAGGGAGTAAGAGGGTGATAAAGAAATATCAGATGGTTCACAGTCAATGTGGGAACCAGCATGCAGGCATTGTGAGGAGACGAAAGATGATTTCTACCACACTGGTTGTATTGACTGTTTTCTCACAGACAGGACCAGTGACATTATGACTTAACCCCAGATAATGTCATTAATAATGCTTCCACTGTCCTTTCCACCCACAGGAAATTGTTAACACGATATTGGACAGTGGGAGAGTGGGACCCAGTATCGTTTTTAAAGGCTGTTATGGAATCAGACTGAAGCACCTGAAGTCTGATGAGGTATACTGGCTCCACCCTGATCTCACGGTCAGTGAGGTTCAAGCAAAGTATGAGAGTCTTCACCATGAAGCTGAATGGAGGTATTGGCATTTCCGAGAGTCAGAATTGTTTAGTTGTCTTTCAGTGACCCATCTTCTCGTGTTTTAGTAACCTTTATCAACCAAGTCATTCCCTAACTCCTGTGGTACATTACAACCTGTATCTCACTCCCAGGTATCTGTTTTATATATATATATATAAACCACCTTGAATTCAATGATTAGATTCCAGACTGCAACTCACTCCTGGGTATTTGTTATTCTATATATAAACCCCCCGAACCCCTCAATTAGATTCCAGTCTCTAACTCACTCTCGGGTATCTGTTATTCTATATATAAACCCACTGAACCCCTGGATTAGATTCCGGTCTGTAACTCACTCCTGGGTATCTGTGATTCTATATATAAACCCCCTGAACCACTCAATTAGATTCCAGTCTGTAACTCACTCCAAGATATTTGTTATTCTATATATAAACCACCCCAAACCCCTCGATTAGATTCCAGTCTGTAACTCACTCCAGGTATCTGTTATTCTATATATAAACCACCCCAAACACCTCCATTAGATTTCAGTCTGTAACTCACCCCCGGGTATCTGTTATTCTATATATAAACCCCCGAACCCCTCGATTAGAATCCAGTCTGTAACTCAGTCCCGGGTATCTGTTATTCCATATATAAACCACCCCAAAACCCTCGATTACATTCCAGTCTGTAACTCACTCCCAGGTATCTGTTATTCTATATATAAACACCCCAAACCCCTCGATTAGATTCCAATCTGTAACTCACACCCGGGTATCTGTTGTCCAATATATAAACCCTCTGAACCCCTCGATCAGATTCCAGTCTGTAACTCACCTCTGGGTATCTGTTATCCTATATATAAACCCCCCGAAACCCTGGATTAGATTCCAGTCTGTAACTCACCCCGGGTACCTGTTATTCTATATATAAACCACCTTGAACCCCTCGATTAGATTCCAGTCTGTAACTCACTTCCGGGTATCTGTTCTTCTATATTTAAACCACCCCGAACCCCTCGATTAGATTCCAGCCTGTAACTCACTCCCAGGTATCTGTTATTCTATATATAAACCCCACCGAACCCCTCGATTAGATTCCAGTCTGTAACTCACTCTCGGGTACCTGTTATCCTATATATAAACTGAACCCCTGATTCCAACAAACACCAAATCCAAATGTTCCACAGATAACGAAGTTGAATTCCTAAATTAAGTTGCAGCTGAGTGAGAGTGTGGAGCTAAAAGCAAAGAACTGCGGATGCTGGAAATCCAAAACAAAAACAGAAACAAAAATACCTGGAACAACTCAGCAGGTCTGGCAGCATCTGCGGAGAGGAACACAGTTAACGTTTCGAGTCCTCATGACCCTGAAGAGTCAACTGTACTCTCCTCCGCCGATGCTGCCAGACCAGCTTTGGTTTTCCAGGTATTTCTGTTTCTGACAATGTGGAACTTGTTACCACGGAGAGTGGTTAAGGTGAATGGTATAGAAATACTTAAGAGGAAGCTGGACAAATATAGGAGACAGAAGCGAATAGAAGGTTATACTAATAGAGTTAGAGACATATAAATAATAAAAGGGTGGTAAAAGCAAGAGTACGACCAAAAAGGGGATTTACACATGGAAGCAGGGGGCATGGCTGAGATATTAAATGAATACTTTGCAACTGTCTTTACCAAATAAACGATGGCACACATGCCATTGTGAGACAGGAGGTAATTCAGATTCTAGAAGAGTTTAAAATTGACAAGGAGGTAGTTTTGGATAGTCTGTCTATGCTTAAATGAGGCACCAGGACTAGATGAGGTACTGAGGGAAGTGAGAATGGAAATTGCAGAGACACCGGCCATAAATTTTCAGTCTACCTTAGACTCAGGGGAGGTGTCGGAGGACTGGAGAATTGCAAACATTACACCCTTCTTCAAAAAAGGATGTTAGGATAAGCCCAGCAACTACAGGCCCAGTCAGTTTAACTTCGGTGGTGGGCAGGATTGTAGAAACAATAATTCAGGGCAAAGTTAATAGTCAGCTAGATTTATTAATGGAGGCATAGAGTACAGATGTTAAACTTGTATAAAACACTGGTTTGGCCTTAGCTGGGGTATTGTGTCCAGTTCTGGGCACCGCACTTTAGGAAGGATGTGAAGGCATTGGAAAGAGTGCAGAAAAGGTTTACAAGAATGGTTCCAGGGTTGAGAAACTTCAGCCATGAAGATAAGTTGGAGAAGCTGGGACTGTTTTCCCTGGAGAAGAGAAGGCTGAGAGGAGATTTGATAGAAATGTTCAAAATCATGAGGGACAGGGTAGATAGGGAGAAACTCTTCCTACTCATCAAAGGATCGAGATTGAGAGGGCGCAGATTTAAAGTATTCAGTAAAAGAAGCAAAAACGATATAAAAAAAACTTTTCACACAGCGAGTGGTTTGGGTCTGGAATGCTCTGCCTGAGATTGTGGTGGAGGCAGATTCAATAGAGAATTTGTAAAGGGAATTAGTCTGTATTCTGAAAAAGAATGTGCGGGGTTATGGGGAGAAGGCAGGAGAATGGCACTAGGTGAATTGCTGCTTCAGAGAGCCAGCACAGACACGATGGGCCAAATAGTCTCCCGTGCTGTTACAATTCTGGGATTTTGAGATGAAGAAGATGGGAGGAGGCTCGAATGGGGCATAAGCACTGGCATGGTGTGGTGGGGCCGAATGGCCTGTTCCTGTGCTGGAGGACTGAAATGGCAGCATCCCTTCCTCCCAGGGTGATCGTCATATTTCTCAATGTTTGTTGCTAACGTGCAAACTAACGAATCCTAGAATCGTTACTGCACAGGAAGAGGTCCTGCAGCTCATTGTGTCTTTGCCAAAGCATGTCAAGTCTATGATTACAAATAATCAATACATTTTTGCTTTTTAGTTGAATTTAAAGGAAATGTCTTTCTGAAATTTCTTGCAGGTATGACCTGAGGATTCGGTTCCTTCCCAAAGACATCATGAATAGTTTTAAACAAGACAGAACCACGCTGTTGTGTTACTATCAGCAGGTCAGTGAGGCTTTTTAAAATTAATTTACAGCGTGTTGGCTGGGCCAGCATTTATTGTCCATCCCTAGTTTCCCCTTGAGAAGGTGGTGGTGAGCTGCCTTCTTGAGCCGCTGCAGTCCATGTGGTGTAGGTATACCCACAGTGCTGTTAGGGAGGGAGTTCCAGTATTTTGACCCAGCGACAGTGAAAGAACGGCGATATATTTCCAAATCAGGATGGTGAGTGACTTGGAGAGGAACTTCCAGGTGGAGGTGTTCCCATCTATCTGTTGCCCTTGTCCTTCTAGATGGTAGTGGTCGTGGGTTTGGAAGGTGCTGTCTAAGGAGCCTTGGTGAGTTCCTGCAGTGCATCTTGTAGATGGTACACACACTGCTGCTACTGTGTGTCAGTGGTAGAGGGAGTGAATGTTTGTGGATGTGGTGCCAATCAAGCGGGACTGCTGTGTCCTGGACAGTGTCAAGCTTCTTGAGTGTTGTGGGAGCTGCACTCATCCAGGCAAGTGGGGAGTATTCCATCACACTCCTAACTTGTGCCTTGTAGATGGTGGACATGCTTTGGGGAGTCAGGAGGTGAGTTACTTGTTGCAAGATTCCCAGCCTCTGACCTGCTCTTGTAGTCACAGTATTTATATGGCTCGTCCAGTTCAGTTTATGGTCAATGGTAACCCCCAGGATGTTGATAGCGGGGATTCAGTGATGGTAATACCATTGAATGTCAAACGGCAATGATTGTATTTTCTCTTGTTGGAGAGAATCCCTGGGCTTTGGGGTCTCTGGGGTAAGGGACCATGCACTCTACGCATTAATCTGCCCCTAGGAGGACAAATAAAAGGGGTGATTGTGATTGGCTGAATGGTGGCTCTGATTTTGTTACTCCTCCTTCAGTGGGGTGGCAGGCAATGCATCTACTACTTGGCATCCCGTTGAGCTGGGGCTTGTTATAGGGGAGGGAGCACCTGATATTCAGGTGCTAACATGCTACATGTGTGCACTAACTGAACACTTTGATAAATTAAAGAACAAGATTAAAATTGTTTAACTTTAATTTTGAGCCTAGAAAGAAGAGGACACTCCTGCTTGATAGCATTTCTGAGAGTGTAATGAATCTCCATCATCTCCACAGGTACGCAGTGATTACATGCAAGAGGTTGCTGGCCAAGTAGATCAGGACACAGCCTTGAAACTTGGCTGTCTAGAGATCAGGTAACGTTCCTTATCTGGGATACTCTGCTGACCCTGTGCCTTTCTGTCCACCGTGTTAAGTTCTATGGAATGGTATTGTGCAGAGTCACTTTCTGTACTCTATAATATCTCCAGTGCTGCATGAGATCCCAGACAGAGGCCTTGGCTGGACTGTCTGGCCTTTGATGGTTAATGGGAGGATGGGAGATGGACCACCTTAACTCTGAACCAAGATCATAGAGTCACAGAGTCATAGAGGTCTACAGTACAGAAAAAGGCCCTTTGGCCCATCGAGTCTGCGCCGGTCAAACAAGTACCTAACTATTCTAATCCCATTTTCCAGCACTAGGCCCATAGCCTTGCATGCCGTGGCATCGCAAGTGCACATCCAAATACTTCTTAAATGTTATGAGGGTTTCTGCCTCTACCACCCTTTCAGGCAGTGAGTTCCAGATTCCCATCACCCTTTGGCTGAAAAAATTCTTCCTCACATCCCCTCTAAACCTCCTGCCCCTTACCTTAAATCTATGCCCCCTGGTTATTGATCCCTCCACCAAGGGGAAAAGTTCCTTCCTGTCTACCCTATCTATGCCCCTCATAATTTTATACACATTAATCATGTCCCCCCTCAACCTTCTCTGCTCCAAGGAAAATAACCCCAGTGTATCCAATCTCTCCCCATAACTAAAACTCTCCAGCCCAGGCAACATCCTGGTCAATCTCCTGTGCTGGGTGGCGAAACTCTGCTGAAGCTCTGTTGTCAGATACGAAGAGGCCAAGGCCATGTCAGGGAGCTAGAAGAGCCCAACAAGAGGAGAAATCATTTTGGTTTTAATCCCAAACTTGGCCAAAGCCTGAAAAGGTTAGTGATTGGGGTGGCCACTCTTGTGCCTTCCCTTGATCCTGCAACCTATAAGACTACTGGACCCACTATAGACTTGATGGGCTGAATGGCCTCCTCCTGGGCCATGATGACTCCAAGGCTCTGTTGCCACCCTTGTCCTGGTGGCCCCCTGGTGGTGATCAGAGAAACTGGACAGCCTTTGGGCTCCCACGCGCCTCGAACGTTTACCTGAAGTGATGGGTAAAGGAGTGAATGTCGGGAGTACAGCTGAGGGCCATCACCACTCACTCTTGCCTCATTTCCCAATTCTGGGGGAGCATCAAGCCTGGTGCAGAGTGACCTAAGTTGGTAAAAGAATTCAACTGAGTTGATGCAGAGAACGTGTTTCCTCTGGTGGGAGCATCATTTTAAAATTCGACCCGGGTCTTACAGGAGCTCAGTCAGAAAGCACTTCTTCACTCAGAAAACAGTGGCAATCTGGAACTCTCTCCCCAAAACCCTTCATGGCCAATGGGGGTCAAGTGAAATTTCAACACCGATGTAGACTTCTGTCAGGTATGGGAATAAGGGATGTATAGTAAAGGCAGGAGAATAGAGTTTAGGTCACAGATCAGCCAAGATCTGATTAAATGGCAGAACAGTCTCGAGGGGCAGAATGGCCTCACCCTGCTCCCATGGGCTCTGCTGTGCATAGGGATGGAGAATCGAAACAGACTGTTGACTGCATAGGTCTAAAGGTCACCTGGTGACAGCCTTGCTCACTCCAGATCTCTTGGTATCAGAAAGTAGGTGGCCTGGAAGATTAAGGAAAGGGGTACAAAGTAAATTTGCAGAAAAGAAGGTCCTGATTGTCCCAGGTCGGGTAACATAAACAACACATCGACAATAATTCACTGTGAATCTGCAAAGCCCTGAAACAGAGAGATTCCTTTCAGACTGGATGGGGAGTCCGTTTGATCACAGTGTTCCTGACTCGCGGATCAGTAAGGCTTTAGTTTCCGATGGAAACAGCGTCCTTGGGATCTGGGAATTTGCCGTCTCACTCAGCTGACTGAGGAAAGGCTGGTGACGAGGACGCTCTTAAGAAGCAAGAAGAAAATTAAAATCGCTGAGTGAAAATGGGAAAAACACCGCTGTGTCTTCCACAAGGAAGTTAGGCAGCATTGAGTCAGGTTATAACAGAACCCAGTCTGATGCCACCTCCCTATAATAGGAGCCCAGGAGGGAAACAGCTTGTTATCAGGTCATGTGAAATAAACTGTCCATGGGGACTGGCAGCTTCCTTTAGCTCAGGACATCTTTTCTACTCTATTAACTGTTGTACGTTGTGTTAGTGATTGACTAGCCAAGAACACTCTGCTGCTGGGCACCAACTTCATCGCCCCATCATTATTCCAGCCACCTTTGATTAGCTGATATGGGTCAGCGATGCTGTGACACGAGTAAGATTCTTATAATCAGGAGCCTTGTTTTTTAATTAAAAATATAATTTTCCTTTCAATTTTCACATATAAAGCGTTATGGTTTCCCTGGTTTTTATGAACATTCAGCGATCTCAGTCCGGTTACCCGTAAGCACCAACTTCGAACCATCTGCCAGACAGTCATTCAGCAAAGATTCACATTAAACAGGTCCAATTAGCAGCAGCAACAACATCTTATATTTATATAGCGCCTTTAACATAATGGAACACCCCAAGGTGCTTTGCAGTTGCATTATAAAACAAAGTATGGGACTGAGTCACATCAGGAGATAACAGGGAGAGGCTGGTTCAAAGTGATCGAGTTTCAGTGCAGGTCCTAAGGGAGGAAAGCGAACTGGAGAGGTTCAGGGAGGGACCAGTGTTAGGGCCCAGGCAGCTAAAGACACGGCCGCCAATGGTGGAGTGATTAAAATTGCGGATGCACAAGGAGCCAGAACGAGAGAAGCATAGAATCTGCATCTGCTTCAGTTGTGTTGGCACCACAGACAGATGCTGCATTCCTCCAACAGTCCAAGTTAAGCCAGGCGTGACCTGCTGAGATAATAGTCCTGATCTTGAAAAATTATAAATGGAAATGAAGAATCTCAGAGAGATGTGGGGCTGAAGGAGATTACAAAGATACAGAGGGGTGAGGCCATGGAGGGAGTTGAAAGCAAGGGTGAGAAGTTTAAAATTAACACTTTGCTTTACTGGGTCAGTGAGCTGAGGGGTGATAGAGGAATAGGACTTGGCACAAGTTTTGGATGAATCCAAGTTTATAGCAGAATAAAAATCTGGAAGAAGAGGAATGACACAGTTACAAGAAATATTTGTTTCACTGAGTTACAGCAAAACTGGACTGGGAGAATCTAATCCAGCTCCCTCTCACTGTCACTCAGTAACCCCTCTCCCCCAGCGCCCTGTGTTACTGACTGTGTCTCTACTGATGTTAAAATCCAGCTCCCTCACACTGTCACTCAGTAACCCCTCTCCCCCAGCGCCCTGTGTTACTGACTGTGTCTCTACTGATGTTAAAATCCAGCTCCCTCACACTGTCACTCAGTAACCCCTCTCCCCCCAGCGCCCTGTGTTACTGACTGTATCTCTACTGATGTTAATCCAGCTCCCTCACACTGTCACTCAGTAACCCCTCACCCCCAGTGCCGTGTTAGACTGTATCTCTACAGATGTTAATCCAGCTCCCTCACACTGTTGGATGCGACAGGCAGTTTTGCTATAATATCTGCTTAAATTCACCACATGACTATTATTTTCGAAGTGTTGATGGTGTGATGATTATGGGAGTAGAGTTGTTCTGTATTGATGTTGTACCATGTTTCCCATCAGGAGATTTTACAAGGACATGCCCCCAAAGGCTCTGGAGAAGAAATCCAATTTTGAGTTGCTGGAGTAAGTTTCTTACTGTTGGGTTTTCTGTTTGAATGTTGTGCTGAAGTGTGTTTCTCAGGCAGATTGGACTTTGTGTAAGATTTCAGTTTATCTCTACTCGCGAGTAAAATCTGGACCTCTGCTCTCCGAGACATCCAGTCAAGATTGTGATTTAATTGAACTACTTCAATCGCAAAGTTTTGATTCTCCTTTCACTAGAATGTAGCTCCTACATGATTCTAACTGGTGTATCAGCAGAGTCTGGTCCGTATGTTATTGGGATACCAGCAGAGTCTGGTCCGTATGTTATCGGGATACCAGCAGAGTCTGGTCCGTATGTTATTGGGATACCAGCAGAGTCTGGTCTGTATGTTATCGGGATACCAGCAGAGTCTGGTCCATATGTTATCGGGATACCTGCAGAGTCTGGTCCATATGTTATCGGGATACCAGCAGAGTCTGGTCCATATGTTATCGGGATACCTGCAGAGTCTGGTCCATATGTTATCGGGATACCAGCAGAGTGTGGTCCATATGTTATCGCGATACCAGCAGAGTTTGGTCCGATGTTAAGGGGATACCAGCAGAGTCTGGTCCACATGTTATGAGGAAAACAGCAGAGTCTGGGTTCTGGTCGGGATGTTAAGAGGATTCCAGCAGAGTCTGGTCCACATGTTATGGGGATACCAGCAGAATCTGGTCCACATGTTATGAAGATACCAGCAGAGTCTGGGTCCTGGTTCCATTTCTTGTTTCACACCTCTCTGGGTCTGCTGCCATTCTGGCTCCTTCATTCCAATGGTTTGATATCTGTTCCTTTGATCTGTTATTCCCCCTGTGTAAACCTGTGCTTGTCAATTGATTTGACTCCTCTGACGTGATGACACCACCTTCTCTGAGGTATTTGTCTTTTACTTTGAAGGAAGGAAGTTGGTCTCGATTTGTTCTTCCCTAAACAGTTGCAGGAAAGTATGAAGGTAAGGATCGCCCTGTGTTCACATCTTTCAGCATGAATTTATTATTGGGTTACTCTAGTATGATTACTTAGCTAAGGGGTTATTTGATTGAACGTTGCAAGATGTTAAGGGGTCAGAGAGAGTAAATAGAGAGAAACCATTTCTGTTGGTTTGGGGAGTTTTGGACGAGGGGGTGGAGTTTAAAATTTCGAGCCAGGCTTTTCAGGGGTGAAATTAGGAAACGGTTCTACACACAAAGTGGGGTAGACGATCGGAATTCTCCTCCACAAATGGCAATTGATGCCAGATCAATTATTAATTTTAAATCTGAGAATGATAGATTTTTGTAAGCCAAATGTATTGTGAGGAAAATGGCGTAAATGATATGTTAATTATAACGTTGAGATACACAGGCAAAGGGCATTGTTTAATGAAGCACTTATAAAGAGAGACTGCTGGGACACTCAAGTGGTACATAGGAAGCAGCTGTATTTAAAGCTGCATTCTGGGAAAAAACCTATTGTCAAGAAAGGTATTAGCGTCTAGTTTCATCCTTCAACTGGCTAGGGATTGATATAACATGTGGAGTTAGGTCACAGATCAGCTGAAGGGGCTGAATTGCCTCCTTGTGCTTTGATGTTGTACATCTGTTAGTTTTACCTGCCGATTGTTTTAAACTCTGGAACAAACCTGCCTTCAACAGATGGTCAGTCTCAGTGGCTGTTTTTGATGTGGGTATCGTTAGGGCCAGCATTTGTTGCCCATCCCTAATTGCGCTTGAGAAGGTGATGTTGGGATTGTAGCTGTTTCATTCTACAAACTTCCACTTGATGTTTCATTTTGCCAGAATTCCGTCCAGGCAATGTTTGTGGACAGCTCCCAGCTTTCATATATTGGCTGATGTGAATGCCGAAATCTCAGAGTTGTAGCGCCAAAATAGATCGTATGTTGCCGGGTGTTCAATCAGCTTAGCTGCTCGCTGTGTCTGTTTGGTTGCCTGGTTTGATGATGCTGAATTTAATTCTCCAAAAATCTAACCATTGGAAAGCAACGTGTTATGTTCCATGCTGTCTTGTCCAGTTCTGTCCCCTGTCCAGTGCTGTCCCGTGTTGTGTCCTGTCCCTTAGCATCCTGTGCTTAACCCTATCCCTGTGCTTATCCCCCTATCCCTGTGCTGTCCCCCTATCCCTGTGCTGTCCCGCTATCCCTGTGCTGTCCCCCTATCCCTGTGCTTATCCCCCTATCCCTGTGCTGTCCCCCTATCCCTGTGCTGTCCCCCTATCCCTGTGCTGTCCCCCTATCCCTGTGCTGTCCCCCTATCCCTGTGCTGTCCCCCTATCCCTGTGCTTATCCCCTATCCCTGTGCTTATCCCCTATCCCTGTGCTGTCCCCCTATCCCTGTGCTGTCCCCCTATCCCTGTGCTTATCCCCTATCCCTGTGCTGTCCCCCTATCCCTGTGCTGTCCCCCTATCCCAGTGCTGTCCCCCTATCCCTGTGCTGTCCCCCTATCCCTGTGCTGTCCCCCTATCCCTGTGCTGTCACCATATCCCTGTGCATATCCCCTATCCCTGTGCTGTCCCCCTATCCCTGTGCTTATCCCCTATCCCTGTGCTTATCCCCTATCCCTGTGCTGTCCCCCTATCCCTGTGCTGTCCCCCTATCCCAGTGCTGTCCCCCTATCCCAGTGCTGTCCCCCTATCCCTGTGCTGTCCCCCTATCCCTGTGCTTATCCCCTATCCCTGTGCTTATCCCCTATCCCTGTGCTGTCCCCCTATCCCTGTGCTGTCCCCCTATCCCTGTGCTTATCCCCTATCCCTGTGCTTATCCCCTATCCCTGTGCTGTCCCCTATCCCTGTGCTGTCCCCTATCCCTGTGCTGACCCCCTATCCCTATGCTTATCCCCTATCCCTATGCTTATCCCCTATCCCTGTGCTGTCCCCCTATCCATGTGCTGTCCCCCTATCCCTGTGCTGTCCCCCTATCCCTGTGCTTATCCCCTATCCCTGTGCTTATCCCCTATCCCTGTGCTGTCCCCCTATCCCTGTGCTGTCCCCCTGTCCCTGTGCTGTCCCCCTATCCCTGTGCTGTCCCACTATCCCTGTGCTTATCCCCTATCCCTGTGCTTATCCCCTATCCCTGTGCTGTCCCCTATCCCTGTGCTGTCCCCCTATCCCTGTGCTGTCCCCCTATCCCTGTGCTGTCCCCCTATCCCTGTGCTTATCCCCTATCCCTGTGCTGTCCCCCTATCCCTATGCTTATCCCCTATCCCTGTGCTGTCCCCCTATCCCTGTGCTGTCCCCCTATCCCTGTGCTTATCCCCTATCCCTGTGCTGTCCCCCTATCCCTGTGCTGTCCCCCTATCCCTGTGCTGTCCCCCTATCCCTGTGCTTATCCCCTATCCCTGTGCTGTCCCCCTATCCCTGTGCTGTCCCCCTATCCCTATGCTTATCCCCTATCCCTGTGCTGTCCCCCTATCCATGTGCTGTCCCCCTATCCCTGTGCTGTCCCCCTATCCCTGTGCTGTCCCCCTATCCCTGTGCTGTCCCCCTATCCCTGTGCTTATCCCCTATCCCTGTGCTTATCCCCTATCCCTGTGCTGTCCCCCTATCCCTGTGCTGTCCCCCTATCCCTGTGCTGTCCCCCTATCCCTGTGCTTATCCCCTATCCCTGTGCTTATCCCCTATCCCTGTGCTTATCCCCTATCCCTGTGCTGTCCCCTATCCCTGTGCTGTCCTCCTATCCCTGTGCTGTCCCCCTATCCCTGTGCTGTCCCCCTATCCCTGTGCTGTCCCCCTATCCCTGTGCTGTCCCCCTATCCCTGTGCTGTCCCCCTATCCCTGTGCTTATCCGCTATCCCTGTGCTTATCCCCTATCCCTGTGCTGTCCCCCTATCCCTGTGCTGTCCCCCTATCCCTGTGCTTAACCCTATCCCTGTGCTGTCCCCCTATCCCTGTGTTGTCCCCTATCCCTGTGCTGTCCCCTATCCCTGTGCTGTCCCCCTATCCCTATGCTTATCCCCTATCCCTATGCTTATCCCCTATCCCTGTGCTTATCCGCTATCCCTGTGCTTATCCCCTATCCCTGTGCTTATCCCCTATCCCTGTGCTGTCCCCCTATCCCTGTGCTGTCCCCCTATCCCTGTGCTTAACCCTATCCCTGTGCTGTCCCCCTATCCCTGTGCTTATCCCCTATCCCTGTGCTGTCCCCCTATCCCTGTGCTTATCCCCTATCCCTGTGCTGTCCCCCTATCCCTGTGCTGTCCCCCTATCCCTGTGCTGTCCCCCTATCCCTGTGCTGTCCCCCTATCCCTGTGCTGTCCCACTATCCCTGTGCTGTCCCCCTATCCCTGTGCTGTCCCCCTATCCCTGTGCTGTCCCCCTATCCCTGTGCTGTCCCTCTATCCCTGTGCTTATCCCCTATCCCTGTGCTTATCCCCTATCCCTGTGCTGTCCCCCTATCCCTGTGCTTATCCCCTATCCCTGTGCTGTCCCCCTATCCCTGTGCTGTCCCCCTTTCCATGTGCTGTCCCCCTATCCCTGTGCTGTCCCCCTATCCCTGTGCTTATCCCCTATCCCTGTGCTGTCCCCCTATCCCTGTGCTTATCACCGATCCCTGTGCTGTCCCCCTATCCCTGTGCTGTCCCCCTATCCCTGTGCTTATCCCCTATCCCTGTGCTTATCCCCTATCCCTGTGCTGTCCCCCTATCCCTGTGCTGTCCCCCTATCCCTGTGCTGTCCCCCTATCCCTGTGCTTATCCCCTATCCCTGTGCTGTCCCCCTATCCCTGTGCTTATCCCTTATCCCTGTGCTGCCCCCCTATCCCTGTGCTTATCGCCTACCCTGTGCTGTCCCCCTATCCCTGTGCTGTCCCCCTATCCCTGTGCTGTCCCCCTATCCCTGTGCTTATCCCCCTATCCCTGTGCTGTCCCCCTATCCCTGTGCTGTCCCCCTATCCCTGTGCTGTCCCCCTATCCCTGTGCTGTCCCCCTATCCCTGTGCTTATCCCCTATCCCTGTGCTTATCCCCTATCCCTGTGCTGTCCCCCTATCCCTGTGCTGTCCCCCTATCCCTGTGCTTATCCCCTATCCCTGTGCTGTCCCCCTATCCCTGTGCTGTCCCCCTATCCCTGTGCTGTCCCCCTATCCCTGTGCTGTCCCCCTATCCCTGTGCTTATCCGCTATCCCTGTGCTTATCCCCTATCCCTGTGCTGTCCCCCTATCCCTGTGCTGTCCCCCTATCCCTGTGCTGTCCCCTATCCCTGTGCTGTCCCCTATCCCTATGCTTATCCCCTATCCCTATGCTTATCCCCTATCCCTGTGCTTATCCGCTATCCCTGTGCTTATCCCCTATCCCTGTGCTTATCCCCTATCCCTGTGCTGTCCCCCTATCCCTGTGCTGTCCCCCTATCCCTGTGCTTAACCCTATCCCTGTGCTGTCCCCCTATCCCTGTGCTTATCCCCTATCCCTGTGCTGTCCCCCTATCCCTGTGCTTATCCCCTATCCCTGTGCTGTCCCCCTATCCCTGTGCTGTCCCCCTATCCCTGTGCTGTCCCCCTATCCCTGTGCTGTCCACCTATCCCTGTGCTGTCCCACTATCCCTGTGCTGTCCCCCTATCCCTGTGCTGTCCCCCTATCCCTGTGCTGTCCCCCTATCCCTGTGCTGTCCCTCTATCCCTGTGCTTATCCCCTATCCCTGTGCTTATCCCCTATCCCTGTGCTGTCCCCCTATCCCTGTGCTTATCCCCTATCCCTGTGCTGTCCCCCTATCCCTGTGCTGTCCCCCTTTCCATGTGCTGTCCCCCTATCCCTGTGCTGTCCCCCTATCCCTGTGCTTATCCCCTATCCCTGTGCTGTCCCCCTATCCCTGTGCTTATCACCGATCCCTGTGCTGTCCCCCTATCCCTGTGCTGTCCCCCTATCCCTGTGCATATCCCCTATCCCTGTGCTTATCCCCTATCCCTGTGCTGTCCCCCTATCCCTGTGCTGTCCCCCTATCCCTGTGCTGTCCCCCTATCCCTGTGCTTATCCCCTATCCCTGTGCTGTCCCCCTATCCCTGTGCTTATCCCTTATCCCTGTGCTGCCCCCCTATCCCTGTGCTGTCCCCCTATCCCTGTGCTGTCCCCCTATCCCTGTGCTTATCCCCTATCCCTGTGCTGTCCCCCTATCCCTGTGCTGTCCCCCTATCCCTGTGCTGTCCCCCTATCCCTGTGCTTATCCCCTATCCCTGTGCTTATCGCCTACCCTGTGCTGTCCCCCTATCCCTGTGCTGTCCCCCTATCCCTGTGCTGTCCCCCTATCCCTGTGCTTATCCCCTATCCCTGTGCTGTCCCCCTATCCCTGTGCTGTCCCCCTATCCCTGT
The DNA here is from genome assembly GCA_026770705.1 of Isurus oxyrinchus. Taxonomy (NCBI): domain Eukaryota; kingdom Metazoa; phylum Chordata; class Chondrichthyes; order Lamniformes; family Lamnidae; genus Isurus; species Isurus oxyrinchus. The sequence continues at coordinate 2,441,538 of JANJGN010000002.1, read as the reverse complement.
GCTGTCCCCCTATCCCTGTGCTTATCCCCTATCCCTGTGCTGTCCCCCTATCCCTGTGCTGTCCCCCTATCCCTGTGCTGTCCCACTATCCCTGTGCTGTCCCCCTATCCCTGTGCTTATCCCTTATCCCTGTGCTGCCCCCCTATCCCTGTGCTTATCGCCTACCCTGTGCTGTCCCCCTATCCCTGTGCTGTCCCCCTATCCCTGTGTTGTCCCCCTATCCCTGTGTTGTCCCCCTATCCCTGTGCTGTCCCCCTATCCCTGTGCTGTCCCCCTATCCCTGTGCTGTCCCCCTATCCCTGTGCTGTCCCCCTATCCCTGTGCTGTCCCCCTATCCCTGTGCTGTCCCCCTATCCCTGTGCTGTCCCCCTATCCCTGTGCTTATCCCCTATCCCTGTGCTGTCCCCCTATCCCTGTGCTTATCCCCTATCCCTGTGCTTATCCCCTATCCCTGTGCTGTCCCCCTATCCCTGTGCTGTCCCCCTATCCCTGTGCTGTCCCCCTATCCCTGTGCTGTCCCCCTATCCCTGTGCTGTCCCCCTATCCCTGTGCTGTCCCCCTATCCCTGTGCTTATCCCCTATCCCTGTGCTTATCCCCTATCCCTGTGCTGTCCCCCTATCCCTGTGCTGTCCCCCTATCCCTGTGCTGTCCCCCTATCCCTGTGCTTATCCCCTATCCCTGTGCTTATCCCCTATCCCTGTGCTGTCCCCTATCCCTGTGCTGTCCCCCTATCCCTGTGCTGTCCCCCTATCCCTGTGCTGTCCCCCTATCCCTGTGCTGTCCCCCTATCCCTGTGCTGTCCCCCTATCCCTGTGCTGTCCCCCTATCCCTGTGCTTATCCGCTATCCCTGTGCTTATCCCCTATCCCTGTGCTGTCCCCCTATCCCTGTGCTGTCCCCCTATCCCTGTGCTTAACCCTATCCCTGTGCTGTCCCCCTATCCCTGTGTTGTCCCCTATCCCTGTGCTGTCCCCTATCCCTGTGCTGTCCCCCTATCCCTATGCTTATCCCCTATCCCTATGCTTATCCCCTATCCCTGTGCTTATCCGCTATCCCTGTGCTTATCCCCTATCCCTGTGCTTATCCCCTATCCCTGTGCTGTCCCCCTATCCCTGTGCTGTCCCCCTATCCCTGTGCTTAACCCTATCCCTGTGCTGTCCCCCTATCCCTGTGCTTATCCCCTATCCCTGTGCTGTCCCCCTATCCCTGTGCTTATCCCCTATCCCTGTGCTGTCCCCCTATCCCTGTGCTGTCCCCCTATCCCTGTGCTGTCCCCCTATCCCTGTGCTGTCCCCCTATCCCTGTGCTGTCCCACTATCCCTGTGCTTATCCCTTATCCCTGTGCTGCCCCCCTATCCCTGTGCTTATCGCCTACCCTGTGCTGTCCCCCTATCCCTGTGCTGTCCCCCTATCCCTGTGTTGTCCCCCTATCCCTGTGTTGTCCCCCTATCCCTGTGCTGTCCCCCTATCCCTGTGCTGTCCCCCTATCCCTGTGCTGTCCCCCTATCCCTGTGCTGTCCCCCTATCCCTGTGCTGTCCCCCTATCCCTGTGCTGTCCCCCTATCCCTGTGCTGTCCCCCTATCCCTGTGCTGTCCCCCTATCCCTGTGCTGTCCCCCTATCCCTGTGCTTATCCCCTATCCCTGTGCTGTCCCCCTATCCCTGTGCTTATCCCCTATCCCTGTGCTTATCCCCTATCCCTGTGCTGTCCCCCTATCCCTGTGCTGTCCCCCTATCCCTGTGCTGTCCCCCTATCCCTGTGCTGTCCCCCTATCCCTGTGCTGTCCCCCTATCCCTGTGCTTATCCCCTATCCCTGTGCTTATCCCCTATCCCTGTGCTGTCCCCCTATCCCTGTGCTGTCCCCCTATCCCTGTGCTGTCCCCCTATCCCTGTGCTTATCCCCTATCCCTGTGCTTATCCCCTATCCCTGTGCTGTCCCCTATCCCTGTGCTGTCCCCCTATCCCTGTGCTGTCCCCCTATCCCTGTGCTGTCCCCCTATCCCTGTGCTGTCCCCCTATCCCTGTGCTGTCCCCCTATCCCTGTGCTGTCCCCCTATCCCTGTGCTTATCCGCTATCCCTGTGCTTATCCCCTATCCCTGTGCTGTCCCCCTATCCCTGTGCTGTCCCCCTATCCCTGTGCTTAACCCTATCCCTGTGCTGTCCCCCTATCCCTGTGTTGTCCCCTATCCCTGTGCTGTCCCCTATCCCTGTGCTGTCCCCCTATCCCTATGCTTATCCCCTATCCCTATGCTTATCCCCTATCCCTGTGCTTATCCGCTATCCCTGTGCTTATCCCCTATCCCTGTGCTTATCCCCTATCCCTGTGCTGTCCCCCTATCCCTGTGCTGTCCCCCTATCCCTGTGCTTAACCCTATCCCTGTGCTGTCCCCCTATCCCTGTGCTTATCCCCTATCCCTGTGCTGTCCCCCTATCCCTGTGCTTATCCCCTATCCCTGTGCTGTCCCCCTATCCCTGTGCTGTCCCCCTATCCCTGTGCTGTCCCCCTATCCCTGTGCTGTCCCCCTATCCCTGTGCTGTCCCACTATCCCTGTGCTGTCCCCCTATCCCTGTGCTGTCCCCCTATCCCTGTGCTGTCCCCCTATCCCTGTGCTGTCCCTCTATCCCTGTGCTTATCCCCTATCCCTGTGCTTATCCCCTATCCCTGTGCTGTCCCCCTATCCCTGTGCTTATCCCCTATCCCTGTGCTGTCCCCCTATCCCTGTGCTGTCCCCCTTTCCATGTGCTGTCCCCCTATCCCTGTGCTGTCCCCCTATCCCTGTGCTTATCCCCTATCCCTGTGCTGTCCCCCTATCCCTGTGCTTATCACCGATCCCTGTGCTGTCCCCCTATCCCTGTGCTGTCCCCCTATCCCTGTGCTTATCCCCTATCCCTGTGCTTATCCCCTATCCCTGTGCTGTCCCCCTATCCCTGTGCTGTCCCCCTATCCCTGTGCTGTCCCCCTATCCCTGTGCTTATCCCCTATCCCTGTGCTGTCCCCCTATCCCTGTGCTTATCCCTTATCCCTGTGCTGCCCCCCTATCCCTGTGCTTATCGCCTACCCTGTGCTGTCCCCCTATCCCTGTGCTGTCCCCCTATCCCTGTGCTGTCCCCCTATCCCTGTGCTTATCCCCCTATCCCTGTGCTGTCCCCCTATCCCTGTGCTGTCCCCCTATCCCTGTGCTGTCCCCCTATCCCTGTGCTGTCCCCCTATCCCTGTGCTTATCCCCTATCCCTGTGCTTATCCCCTATCCCTGTGCTGTCCCCCTATCCCTGTGCTGTCCCCCTATCCCTGTGCTTATCCCCTATCCCTGTGCTGTCCCCCTATCCCTGTGCTGTCCCCCTATCCCTGTGCTGTCCCCCTATCCCTGTGCTGTCCCCCTATCCCTGTGCTTATCCGCTATCCCTGTGCTTATCCCCTATCCCTGTGCTGTCCCCCTATCCCTGTGCTGTCCCCCTATCCCTGTGCTGTCCCCTATCCCTGTGCTGTCCCCCTATCCCTATGCTTATCCCCTATCCCTATGCTTATCCCCTATCCCTGTGCTTATCCGCTATCCCTGTGCTTATCCCCTATCCCTGTGCTTATCCCCTATCCCTGTGCTGTCCCCCTATCCCTGTGCTGTCCCCCTATCCCTGTGCTTAACCCTATCCCTGTGCTGTCCCCCTATCCCTGTGCTTATCCCCTATCCCTGTGCTGTCCCCCTATCCCTGTGCTTATCCCCTATCCCTGTGCTGTCCCCCTATCCCTGTGCTGTCCCCCTATCCCTGTGCTGTCCCCCTATCCCTGTGCTGTCCCCCTATCCCTGTGCTGTCCCACTATCCCTGTGCTGTCCCCCTATCCCTGTGCTGTCCCCCTATCCCTGTGCTGTCCCCCTATCCCTGTGCTGTCCCTCTATCCCTGTGCTTATCCCCTATCCCTGTGCTTATCCCCTATCCCTGTGCTGTCCCCCTATCCCTGTGCTGTCCCCCTATCCCTGTGCTTATCCCCTATCCCTGTGCTGTCCCCCTATCCCTGTGCTGTCCCCCTTTCCATGTGCTGTCCCCCTATCCCTGTGCTGTCCCCCTATCCCTGTGCTTATCCCCTATCCCTGTGCTGTCCCCCTATCCCTGTGCTTATCACCGATCCCTGTGCTGTCCCCCTATCCCTGTGCTGTCCCCCTATCCCTGTGCATATCCCCTATCCCTGTGCTTATCCCCTATCCCTGTGCTGTCCCCCTATCCCTGTGCTGTCCCCCTATCCCTGTGCTGTCCCCCTATCCCTGTGCTTATCCCCTATCCCTGTGCTGTCCCCCTATCCCTGTGCTTATCCCTTATCCCTGTGCTGCCCCCCTATCCCTGTGCTTATCGCCTACCCTGTGCTGTCCCCCTATCCCTGTGCTGTCCCCCTATCCCTGTGCTGTCCCCCTATCCCTGTGCTTATCCCCTATCCCTGTGCTGTCCCCCTATCCCTGTGCTGTCCCCCTATCCCTGTGCTGTCCCCCTATCCCTGTGCTTATCCCCTATCCCTGTGCTGTCCCCCTATCCCTGTGCTGTCCCCCTATCCCTGTGCTGTCCCACTATCCCTGTGCTGTCCCCCTATCCCTGTGCTTATCCCTTATCCCTGTGCTGCCCCCCTATCCCTGTGCTTATCGCCTACCCTGTGCTGTCCCCCTATCCCTGTGCTGTCCCCCTATCCCTGTGTTGTCCCCCTATCCCTGTGTTGTCCCCCTATCCCTGTGCTGTCCCCCTATCCCTGTGCTGTCCCCCTATCCCTGTGCTGTCCCCCTATCCCTGTGCTGTCCCCCTATCCCTGTGCTGTCCCCCTATCCCTGTGCTGTCCCCCTATCCCTGTGCTGTCCCCCTATCCCTGTGCTGTCCCCCTATCCCTGTGCTTATCCCCTATCCCTGTGCTGTCCCCCTATCCCTGTGCTTATCCCCTATCCCTGTGCTTATCCCCTATCCCTGTGCTGTCCCCCTATCCCTGTGCTGTCCCCCTATCCCTGTGCTGTCCCCCTATCCCAGTGCTGTCCCCCTATCCCAGTGCTGTCCCCCTATCCCAGTGCTGTCCCCCTATCCCAGTGCTGTCCCCCTATCCCTGTGCTGTCCCCCTATCCCTGTGCTGTCCCCCTATCCCTGTGCTGTCCCCCTATCCCTGTGCTGTCCCCCTATCCCTGTGCTTATCCCCTATCCCTGTGCTTATCCCCTATCCCTGTGCTGTCCCCCTATCCATGTGCTGTCCCCCTATCCCGGTGCTTATCCCCTATCCCTTTGCTTATCCCCTATCCCTGTGATGTCCCCTATCCCTGTGCTGTCCCCCTATCCCTATGCTTATCCCCTATCCCTATGCTTATCCCCTATCCCTATGCTTATCCCCTATCCCTGTGCTGTCCCCCTATCCATGTGCTGTCCCCCTATCCCTGTGCTGTCCCACTATCCCTGTGCTTATCCCCTATCCCTGTGCTTATACCCTATCCCTGTGCTGTCCCCCTATCCCTGTGCTGTCCCCGTATCCCTGTGCTGTCCCCCTATCCCTGTGCTTATCCCCTATCCCTGTGCTTATCCCCTATCCCTGTGCTGTCCCCTATCCCTGTGCTGTCCCCCTATCCCTGTGCTGTCCCCCTATCCCTGTGCTGTCCCCCTATCCCTGTGCTGTCCCCCTATCCCTGTGCTGTCCCCCTATCCCTGTGCTGTCCCCCTATCCCTGTGCTGTCCCCCTATCCCTGTGCTGTCCCCCTATCCCTGTGCTGTCCCCCTATCCCTGTGCTTATCCGCTATCCCTGTGCTTATCCCCTATCCCTGTGCTGTCCCCCTATCCCTGTGCTTATCCCCTATCCCTGTGCTGTCCCCCTATCCCTGTGCTGTCCCCCTATCCCTGTGCTTAACCCTATCCCTGTGCTGTCCCCCTATCCCTGTGCTTATCCCCTATCCCTGTGCTGTCCCCCTATCCCTGTGCTTATCCCCTATCCCTGTGCTGTCCCCCTATCCCTGTGCTGTCCCCCTATCCCTGTGCTGTCCCCCTATCCCTGTGCTGTCCCCCTATCCCTGTGCTGTCCCCCTATCCCTGTGCTGTCCCCCTATCCCTGTGCTGTCCCCCTATCCCTGTGCTGTCCCCCTATCCCTGTGCTGTCCCCCTATCCCTGTGCTGTCCCTTTATCCCTGTGCTTATCCTCTATCCCTGTGCTTATCCCCTATCCCTGTGCTTATCCCCTATCCCTGTGCTGTCCCCCTATCCCTGTGCTTATCCCCTATCCCTGTGCTGTCCCCCTATCCCTGTGCTGTCCCCCTATCCCTGTGCTGTCCCCCTATCCCTGTGCTTATCCCCTATCCCTGTGCTGTCCCCCTATCCCTGTGCTTATCCCCTATCCCTGTGCTGTCCCCCTATCCCTGTGCTTATCCCCTATCCCTGTGCTTAACCCTATCCCTGTGCTGTCCCCCTATCCCTGTGCTTATCCCCTATCCCTGTGCTGTCCCCCTATCCCTGTGCTTATCCCCTATCCCTGTGCTGTCCCCCTATCCCTGTGCTGTCCCCCTATCCCTGTGCTGTCCCCCTATCCCTGTGCTGTCCCCCTATCCCTGTGCTGTCCCCCTATCCCTGTGCTGTCCCCCTATCCCTGTGCTGTCCCCCTATCCCTGTGCTGTCCCCCTATCCCTGTGCTGTCCCCCTATCCCTGTGCTGTCCCTTTATCCCTGTGCTTATCCTCTATCCCTGTGCTTATCCCCTATCCCTGTGCTTATCCCCTATCCCTGTGCTGTCCCCCTATCCCTGTGCTTATCCCCTATCCCTGTGCTGTCCCCCTATCCCTGTGCTGTCCCCCTATCCCTGTGCTGTCCCCCTATCCCTGTGCTTATCCCCTATCCCTGTGCTGTCCCCCTATCCCTGTGCTTATCCCCTATCCCTGTGCTGTCCCCCTATCCCTGTGCTTATCCCCTATCCCTGTGCTTATCCCCTATCCCTGTGCTGTCCCCCTATCCCTGTGCTGTCCCCCTATCCCTGTGTTGTCCCCCTATCCCTGTGTTGTCCCCCTATCCCTGTGCTGTCCCCCTATCCCTGTGCTGTCCCCCTATCCCTGTGCTGTCCCCCTATCGCTGTGCTGTCCCCCTATCCCTGTGCTGTCCCCCTATCCCTGTGCTGTCCCCCTATCCCTGTGCTGTCCCCCTATCCCTGTGCTGTCCCCCTATCCCTGTGCTGTCCCCCTATCCCTGTGCTTATCCCCTATCCCTGTGCTGTCCCCCTATCCCTGTGCTGTCCCCCTATCCCTGTGCTGTCCCCCTATCCCTGTGCTGTCCCCCTATCCCTGTGCTGTCCCCCTATCCCTGTGCTGTCCCCCTATCCCTGTGCTGTCCCTCTATCCCTGTGCTTATCCCCTATCCCTGTGCTTATCCCCTATCCCTGTGCTTATCCCCTATCCCTGTGCTGTCCCCCTATCCCTGTGCTTATCCCCTATCCCTGTGCTTATCCCCTATCCCTGTGGTGTCCCCCTATCCCTGTGCTGTCCCCCTATCCCTGTGCTGTCCCCCTATCCCTGTGCTGTCCCCCTATCCCTGTGCTTATCCCCTATCCCTGTGCTGTCCCCCTATCCCTGTGCTTATCCCCTATCCCTGTGCTTATCCCCTATCCCTGTGCTGTCCCCCTATCCCTGTGCTTATCACCTATCCCTGTGCTGTCCCCCTATCCCTGTGTTGTCCCCCTATCCCTGTGCTGTCCCCCTATCCCTGTGCTGTCCCCCTATCCCTGTGCTGTCCCCCTATCCCTGTGCTGTCCCCCTATCGCTGTGCTGTCCCCCTATCCCTGTGCTGTCCCACTATCCCTGTGCTGTCCCCCTATCCCTGTGCTGTCCCCCTATCCCTGTGCTGTCCCCCTATCCCTGTGCTGTCCCCCTATCCCTGTGCTGTCCCCCTATCCCTGTGCTGTCCCCCTATCCCTGTGCTGTCCCCCTATCCCTGTGCTGTCCCCCTATCCCTGTGCTGTCCCCCTATCCCTGTGCTGTCCCCCTATCCCTGTGCTTATCCGCTATCCCTGTGCTTATCCCCTATCCCTGTGCTGTCCCCCTATCCCTGTGCTTATCCCCTATCCCTGTGCTGTCCCCCTATCCCTGTGCTGTCCCCCTATCCCTGTGCTTAACCCTATCCCTGTGCTGTCCCCCTATCCCTGTGCTTATCCCCTATCCCTGTGCTGTCCTCCTATCCCTGTGCTTATCCCCTATCCCTGTGCTGTCCCCCTATCCCTGTGCTGTCCCCCTATCCCTGTGCTGTCCCCCTATCCCTGTGCTGTCCCCCTATCCCTGTGCTGTCCCCCTATCCCTGTGCTGTCCCCCTATCCCTGTGCTGTCCCCGTATCCCTGTGCTGTCCCTTTATCCCTGTGCTTATCCTCTATCCCTGTGCTTATCCCCTATCCCTGTGCTTATCCCCTATCCCTGTGCTGTCCCCCTATCCCTGTGCTTATCCCCTATCCCTGTGCTGTCCCCCTATCCCTGTGCTGTCCCCCTATCCCTGTGCTGTCCCCCTATCCCTGTGCTTATCCCCTATCCCTGTGCTGTCCCCCTATCCCTGTGCTTATCCCCTATCCCTGTGCTGTCCCCCTATCCCTGTGCTTATCCCCTATCCCTGTGCTTATCCCCTATCCCTGTGCTGTCCCCCTATCCCTGTGCTGTCCCCCTATCCCTGTGTTGTCCCCCTATCCCTGTGTTGTCCCCCTATCCCTGTGCTGTCCCCCGATCCCTGTGCTGTCCCCCTATCCCTGTGCTGTCCCCCTATCGCTGTGCTGTCCCCCTATCCCTGTGCTGTCCCCCTATCCCTGTGCTGTCCCCCTATCCCTGTGCTGTCCCCCTATCCCTGTGCTGTCCCCCTATCCCTGTGCTGTCCCCCTATCCCTGTGCTGTCCCCCTATCCCTGTGCTTATCCCCTATCCCTGTGCTGTCCCCCTATCCCTGTGCTGTCCCCCTATCCCTGTGCTGTCCCCCTATCCCTGTGCTGTCCCCCTATCCCTGTGCTGTCCCCCTATCCCTGTGCTGTCCCCCTATCCCTGTGCTGTCCCTCTATCCCTGTGCTTATCCCCTATCCCTGTGCTTATCCCCTATCCCTGTGCTTATCCCCTATCCCTGTGCTGTCCCCCTATCCCTGTGCTTATCCCCTATCCCTGTGCTTATCCCCTATCCCTGTGGTGTCCCCCTATCCCTGTGCTGTCCCCCTATCCCTGTGCTGTCCCCCTATCCCTGTGCTTATCCCCTATCCCTGTGCTGTCCCCCTATCCCTGTGCTTATCCCCTATCCCTGTGCTGTCCCCCTATCCCTGTGCTTATCCCCTATCCCTGTGCTTATCCCCTATCCCTGTGCTGTCCCCCTATCCCTGTGTTGTCCCCCTATCCCTGTGCTGTCCCCCTATCCCTGTGCTGTCCCCCTATCCCTGTGCTGTCCCCCTATCCCTGTGCTGTCCCCCTATCGCTGTGCTGTCCCCCTATCCCTGTGCTGTCCCACTATCCCTGTGCTGTCCCCCTATCCCTGTGCTGTCCCCCTATCCCTGTGCTGTCCCCCTATCCCTGTGCTGTCCCCATATCCCTGTGCTTATCCCCTATCCCTGTGCTGTCCCCCTATCCCTGTGCTGTCCCCCTATCCCTGTGCTGTCCCCCTATCCCTGTGCTTATCCCCTATCCCTGTGCTTATCCCCTATCCCTGTGCTTATCCCCTCTCCCTGTGCTGTCCCCCTATCCCTGTGCTGTCCCCCTATCCCTGTGCTGTCCCCCTATCCCTGTGCTTATCCCCTATCCCTGTGCTGTCCCCCTATCCCTGTGCTTATCCCCTATCCATGTGCTGTCCCCCTATCCCTGTGCTGTCCCCCTATCCCTGTGCTGTCCCCCTATCCCTGTGCTGTCCCCCTATCCCTGTGCTGTCCCCCTATCCCTGTGCTGTCCCCCTATCCCTGTGCTGTCCCCCTATCCCTGTGCTTATCCCCTATCCCTGTGCTTATCCCCTATCCCTGTGCTTATCCCCTATCCCTGTGCTGTCCCCCTATCCCTGTGCTGTCCCCCTATCCCTGTGCTGTCCCCCTATCCCTGTGCTGTCCCCCTATCCCTGTGCTGTCCCCCTATCCCTGTGCTGTCCCCCTATCCCTGTGCTGTCCCCCTATCCCTGTGCTGTCCCCCTATCCCTGTGCTTATCCCCTATCCCTGTGCTGTCCCCCTATCCCTGTGCTGTCCCCCTATCCCTGTGCTGTCCCCCTATCTCTGTGCTGTCCCCCTATCCCTGTGCTTATCCCCTATCCCTGTGCTGTCCCCCTATCCCTGTGCTGTCCCCCTATCCCTGTGCTGTCCCCCTATCCCTGTGCTGTCCCCCTATCCCTGTGCTTATCCCCTATCCCTGTGCTGTCCCCCTATCCCTGTGCTGTCCCCCTATCCCTGTGCTGTCCCACTATCCCTGTGCTGTCCCCCTATCCCTGTGCTTATCCCTTATCCCTGTGCTGCCCCCCCATCCCTGTGCTTATCCCCTACCCTGTGCTGTCCCCCTATCCCTGTGCTGTCCCCCTATCCCTGTGTTGTCCCCCTATCCCTGTGCTGTCCCCCTATCCCTGTGCTGTCCCCCTATCCCTGTGCTGTCCCCCTATCCCTGTGCTGTCCCCCTATCCCTGTGCTGTCCCCCTATCCCTGTGCTGTCCCCCTATCCCTGTGCTGTCCCCCTATCCCTGTGCTTATCCCCTATCCCTGTGCTGTCCCCCTATCCCTGTGCTTATCCCCTATCCCTGTGCTTATCCCCTATCCCTGTGCTGTCCCCCTATCCCTGTGCTGTCCCCCTATCCCTGTGCTGTCCCCCTATCCCAGTGCTGTCCCCCTATCCCAGTGCTGTCCCCCTATCCCAGTGCTGTCCCCCTATCCCAGTGCTGTCCCCCTATCCCAGTGCTGTCCCCCTATCCCTGTGCTGTCCCCCTATCCCTGTGCTGTCCCCCTATCCCTGTGCTTATCCCCTATCCCTGTGCTTATCCCCTATCCCTGTGCTGTCCCCCTATCCATGTGCTGTCCCCCTATCCCTGTGCTTATCCCCTATCCCTGTGCTTATCCCCTATCCCTGTGCTGTCCCCTATCCCTGTGCTGTCCCCCTATCCCTATGCTTATCCCCTATCCCTATGCTTATCCCCTATCCCTGTGCTGTCCCCCTATCCATGTGCTGCCCCCCTATCCCTGTGCTGTCCCCCTATCCCTGTGCTTATCCCCTATCCCTGTGCTTATCCCCTATCCCTGTGCTGTCCCCCTATCCCTGTGCTGTCCCCGTATCCCTGTGCTGTCCCCCTATCCCTGTGCTTATCCCCTATCCCTGTGCTTATCCCCTATCCCTGTGCTTATCCCCTATCCCTGTGCTGTCCCCTATCCCTGTGCTGTCCCCCTATCCCTGTGCTGTCCCCCTATCCCTGTGCTGTCCCCCTATCCCTGTGCTGTCCCCCTATCCCTGTGCTGTCCCCCTATCCCTGTGCTGTCCCCCTATCCCTGTGCTGTCCCCCTATCCCTGTGCTGTCCCCCTATCCCTGTGCTGTCCCCCTATCCCTGTGCTTATCCGCTATCCCTGTGCTTATCCCCTATCCCTGTGCTGTCCCCCTATCCCTGTGCTTATCCCCTATCCCTGTGCTGTCCCCCTATCCCTGTGCTGTCCCCCTATCCCTGTGCTTAACCCTATCCCTGTGCTGTCCCCCTATCCCTGTGCTTATCCCCTATCCCTGTGCTGTCCCCCTATCCCTGTGCTTATCCCCTATCCCTGTGCTGTCCCCCTATCCCTGTGCTGTCCCCCTATCCCTGTGCTGTCCCCCTATCCCTGTGCTGTCCCCCTATCCCTGTGCTGTCCCCCTATCCCTGTGCTGTCCCCCTATCCCTGTGCTGTCCCCCTATCCCTGTGCTGTCCCCCTATCCCTGTGCTGTCCCTCTATCCCTGTGCTTATCCCCTATCCCTGTGCTTATCCCCTATCCCTGTGCTTATCCCCTATCCCTGTGCTGTCCCCCTATCCCTGTGCTTATCCCCTATCCCTGTGCTGTCCCCCTATCCCTGTGCTGTCCCCCTATCCCTGTGCTGTCCCCCTATCCCTGTGCTTATCCCCTATCCCTGTGCTGTCCCCCTATCCCTGTGCTTATCCCCTATCCCTGTGCTGTCCCCCTATCCCTGTGCTTATCCCCTATCCCTGTGCTTATCCCCTATCCCTGTGCTGTCCCCCTATCCCTGTGCTGTCCCCCTATCCCTGTGTTGTCCCCCTATCCCTGTGCTGTCCCCCTATCCCTGTGCTGTCCCCCTATCCCTGTGCTGTCCCCCTATCGCTGTGCTGTCCCCCTATCGCTGTGCTGTCCCCCTATCCCTGTGCTGTCCCCCTATCCCTGTGCTGTCCCCCTATCCCTGTGCTGTCCCCCTATCCCTGTGCTGTCCCCCTATCCCTGTGCTGTCCCCCTATCCCTGTGCTGTCCCCCTATCCCTGTGCTGTCCCCCTATCCCTGTGCTGTCCCCCTATCCCTGTGCTGTTCCCCTATCCCTGTGCTGTTCCCCTATCCCTGTGCTGTCCCCCTATCCCTGTGCTGTCCCCCTATCCCTGTGCTGTCCCCCTATCCCTGTGCTGTCCCCCTATCCCTGTGCTGTCCCCCTATCCCTGTGCTTATCCCCTATCCCTGTGGTGTCCCCCTATCCCTGTGCTGTCCTCCTATCCCTGTGCTGTCCCCCTATCCCTGTGCTTATCCCCTATCCCTGTGCTGTCCCCCTATCCCTGTGCTTATCCCCTATCCCTGTGCTGTCCCCCTATCCCTGTGCTTATCCCCTATCCCTGTGCTTATCCCCTATCCCTGTGCTTATCCCCTATCCCTGTGCTGTCCCCCTATCCCTGTGCTGTCCCCCTATCCCTGTGTTGTCCCCCTATCCCTGTGCTGTCCCCCTATCCCTGTGCTGTCCCCCTATCCCTGTGCTGTCCCCCTATCCCTGTGCTGTCCCCCTATCGCTGTGCTGTCCCCCTATCCCTGTGCTGTCCCCCTATCCCTGTGCTGTCCCCCTATCCCTGTGCTGTCCCCCTATCCCTGTGCTGTCCCCCTATCCCTGTGCTGTCCCCCTATCCCTGTGCTGTCCCCCTATCCCTGTGCTGTCCCCCTATCCCTGTGCTGTCCCCCTATCCCTGTGCTTCTCCCCTATCCCTGTGCTGTCCCACTATCCCTGTGCTGTCCCCCTATCCCTGTGCTTATCCCCTATCCCTGTGCTTATCCCCTATCCCTGTGCTGTCCCCCTATCCCTGTGCTTATCCCCTATCCCTGTGCTTATCCCCTATTCCTGTGCTGTCCCCCTATCCCTGTGCTGTCCTCCTATCCCTGTGCTGTCCCCCTATCCCTGTGCTTATCCCCTATCCCTGTGCTGTCCCCCTATCCCTGTGCTTATCCCCTATCCCTGTGCTGTCCCCCTATCCCTGTGCTTATCCCCTATCCCTGTGCTTATCCCCTATCCCTGTGCTGTCCCCCTATCCCTGTGCTGTCCCCCTATCCCTGTGTTGTCCCCCTATCCCTGTGCTGTCCCCCTATCCCTGTGCTGTCCCCCTATCCCTGTGCTGTCCCCCTATCCCTGTGCTGTCCCCCTATCCCTGTGCTGTCCCCCTATCGCTGTGCTGTCCCCCTATCCCTGTGCTGTCCCCCTATCCCTGTGCTGTCCCCCTATCCCTGTGCTGTCCCCCTATCCCTGTGCTGTCCCCCTATCCCTGTGCTGTCCCCCTATCCCTGTGCTGTCCCCCTATCCCTGTGCTGTCCCCCTATCCCTGTGCTTATCCCCTATCCCTGTGCTGTCCCACTATCCCTGTGCTGTCCCCCTATCCCTGTGCTTATCCCCTATCCCTGTGCTTATCCCCTATCCCTGTGCTTATCCCCTATCCCTGTGCTGTCCCCCTATCCCTGTGCTGTCCCCCTATCCCTGTGCTGTCCCCCTATCCCTGTGCTGTCCCCCTATCCCTGTGCTGTCCCCCTATCCCTGTGCTTATCCCCTATCCCTGTGCTGTCCCCCTATCCCTGTGCTTATCCCCTATCCATGTGCTGTCCCCCTATCCCTGTGCTGTCCCCCTATCCCTGTGCTGTCCCCCTATCCCTGTGCTGTCCCCCTATCCCGGTGCTGTCCCCCTATCCCTGTGCTGTCCCCCTATCCCTGTGCTGTCCCCCTATCCCTGTGCTGTCCCCCTATCCCTGTGCTGTCCCCCTATCCCTGTGCTTATCCCCTATCCCTGTGCTGCCCCCCTATCCCTGTGCTTATCCCCTACCCTGTGCTATCCCCCTATCCCTGTGCTGTCCCCCTATCCCTGTGCTGTCCCCCTATCCCTGTGCTGTCCCCCTATCCCTGTGCTGTCCCCCTATCCCTGTGCTGTCCCCCTATCCCTGTGCTTATCCCCTATCCCTGTGCTGTCCCCCTATCCCTGTGCTTATCCCCGATCCCTGTGCTGTCCCCCTATCCCTGTGCTGTCCCCCTATCCCTGTGCTGTCCCCCTATCCCTGTGCTGTCCCCCTATCCCTGTGCTGTCCCCCTATCCCTGTGCTGTCCCCCTATCCCTGTGCTGTCCCCCTATCCCTGTGCTGTGCCCCTATCCCTGTGCTGTCCCCCTATCCCTGTGCTGTCCCCCTATCCCTGTGCTGTCCCCCTATCCCTGTGCTGTCCCCCTATCCCTGTGCTGTCCCCCTATCCCTGTGCTGTCCCCCTATCCCTGTGCTTATCCCCTATCCCTGTGCTGTCCCCTTATCCCTGTGCTGTCCCCCTATCCCTGTGCTGTCCCCCTATCCCTGTGCTGTCCCCCTATCCCTGTGCTGTCCCCCTATCCCTGTGCTGTCCCCCTATCCCTGTGCTGTCCCCCTATCCCTGTGCTGTCCCCCTATCCCTGTGCTGTCCCCCTATCCCTGTGCTGTCCCCCTATCCCTGTGCTTATCCCCTATCCCTGTGCTGTCCCCTTATCCCTGTGCTGTCCCCCTATCCCTGTGCTGTCCCCCTATCCCTGTGCTGTCCCCCTATCCCTGTGCTGTCCCCCTATCCCTGTGCTTATCCCCTATCCCTGTGCTGTCCCCCTATCCCTGTGCTTATCCCCTGTCCCTGTGCTTATCCCCTGTCCCTGTGCTTATCCCCTGTCCCTGTGCTTATCCCCTATCCCTGTGCTGTCCCCCTATCCCTGTGCTTATCCCCTATCCCTGTGCTTATCCCCTATCCCTGTGCTGTCCCCCTATCCCTGTGCTTATCCCCTATCCCTGTGCTTATCCCCTATCCCTGTGCTGTCCCCCTATCCCTGTGCTGTCCCCCTATCCCTGTGCTGTGCCCCTATCCCTGTGCTGTGCCCCTATCCCTGTGCTGTCCCCCTATCCCTGTGCTGTCCCCCTATCCCTGTGCTGTCCCCCTATCCCTGTGCTGTCCCCCTATCCCTGTGCTTATCCCCTATCCCTGTGCTGTCCCCCTATACCTGTGCTGTCCCCCTATCCCTGTGCTGTCCCCCTATCCCTGTGCTGTCCCCCTATCCCTGTGCTGTCCCCCTATCCCTGTGCTTATCCCCTATCCCTGTGCTGTCCCCCTATCCCTGTGCTTATCCCCTGTCCCTGTGCTTATCCCCTGTCCCTGTGCTTATCCCCTATCCCTGTGCTTATCCCCTATCCCTGTGCTGTCCCCCTATCCCTGTGCTTATCCCCTATCCCTGTGCTGTCCCCATATCCCTGTGCTGTCCCCCTATCCCTGTGCTTATCCCCTATCCCTGTGCTTATCCCCTATCCCTGTGCTGTTCCCCTATCCCTGTGCTTATCCCCTATCCCTGTGCTTATCCCCTATCCCTGTGCTTATCCCCTATCCCTGTGCTGTCCCCCTATCCCTGTGCTGTCCCCCTATCCCTGTGCTGTCCCCCTATCCCTGTGCTGTCCCCCTATCCCTGTGCTGTCCCCCTATCCCTGTGCTGTCCCCCTATCCCTGTGCTGTCCCCCTATCCCTGTGCTGTCCCCCTATCCCTGTGCTTATCCCCTATCCCTGTGCTTATCCCCTATCCCTGTGCTTATCCCCTATCCCTGTGCTGTCCCCCTATCCCTGTGCTGTCCCCCTATCCCTGTGCTGTCCCCTATCCCTGTGCTTATCCCCTATCCCTGTGCTGTCCCCCTATCCCTGTGCTTATCCCCTATCCCTGTGCTTATCCCCTATCCCTGTGCTTATCCCCTATCCCTGTGCTTATCCCCTATCCCTGTGCTTATCCCCTATCCCTGTGCTTATCCCCTATCACTGTGCTTATCCCCTATCCCTGTGCTTATCCCCTATCCCTGTGCTGTCCCCCTATCCCTGTGCTGTCCCCCTATCCCTGTGCTGTCCCCCTATCCCTGTGCTGTCCCCCTATCCCTGTGCTGTCCCCCTATCCCTGTGCTTATCCCCTGTCCCTGTGCTGTCCCCCTATCCCTGTGCTGTCCCCCTATCCCTGTGCTTATCCCCTGTCCCTGTACTGTCCCATGCTGCATGTTTTCAGCTATATTCTTGCTCACTTTAGGATATTTCTTTTCCGATCCGTTGATTCCTGAAATCAACTGTTGATGATGGAATGCACATATCATTAACACAAAGCAAAAGTTCATTATTCCTGCAAATGCTGCCAACAACTTGGTATTTATTTAGCATCTTTAACAATGAGAATGTGGCCTCAGCTGCTTCACAGAAGCGTCTTCAGATATAAAAAAAAGACCATCCAGATGAAGCAACTATCGGGAGGGATGTTTAAACAAAATGGCTTTTCCAGAGAAGTTTAAAAGAGATGGCGAGGGGAGGGATGAGGTGATGGGATGTGGGTTCAGGAACTGAAGGCCGTCGTCAATGGTGCAGTGAAGGAAGTGGAGAATGCACAAATGATCAGAGAATGTTCCAGCACCGAATGTAGCCATTCATCCCACTGTGTCCGTGCTAACTCTGTGACAGAACCATCCAGTTAATCCCAATCCCTTGCTCTTTCCCTGTGGCCCTGTAAATCATTCCCTTTCAACGATTGTTAGTAAGAAATGGAAGTTTTCCTTTTACTTGAGTAGTTTCAAAAATAGTCAATGCTGAGAGGTTCAATGACTACCTTTCCCCTTAACAAAGAAAAGAATTTACAAGTGAAGTAGGTTTAACAGGTAGAACCAGCCCTTGACATCAAGGCAGCCGTTGCCGAGTGTGGCATCAAGGAGCCCTAGCAAAACTGGAGTCAATGGGAATCAGGGGGAAACTCTCCACTGGTTGGAGTCATACCTAGCACAAAGGAAGATAGTTGTGGCACAAGTCAGGAATGTGATGGAATACTTTCCACTTCGCTGGATGAGTGCGGCTCCTACAACACTCAAGAAGTTTGACACCATCCAGAACAAAGCAGCCACTTGATTGGCACCCCATCCACAAACATTCACTCCCTCCACCACCGACGCACAGTAGCAGCAGTGTGTACCATCTACAAGATGCACTGCAGTAATTCACCAAGGTTTCTTAGACGGCACCTTCCAAACCCATGACCACTACCATCTAGAAGGACAAGGGCAGCAGATAGATGGGAACACCACTACCTGGAAGTTCCCCTCCAAGTCACTCACCATCCTGGCTTGGAAATATATCACCGTTCCTTCACTGTCACTGGGTCAAAATCCTGGAACTCCCTCCCTAACAGCACTGTGGGTTTACCCACACCACATGGACTGCAGCGGCTCAAGAAGGCAGCTCACCAACTGATTCCCATTGACTTTAGCTTTGCTGGGGCTCCATGATGTCACACTTGGTTAAATGCTGCCTTGATGTGAAGGGCAGTCTCTCTCACCTCACCTCGAGTTCTACTCTTTTGTCCATGTTGGAACCAAGGCTGTAAAGAGTTCAGGAGCTGAGTGGCCCTGGCAGAACCCAAACTGAGTGTCAGTGAGCAGGTTATTGCTAAGCAAGTGCCGCTTGATAGCACTGTTAATGACCCCTTCCATTACTTTACAGATGATCGAGAGTAGACCGATGGGGAGGTAATTGGCCGTGTTGGATTTGTCCTGATTTTTGTGTACAGGACATACCTGGGCAATTTTCCACATAGCCGGGTAGATGCCAGTGTTGTAGCTGTACTGGAACAGCTTGGCTAGGGGCACGGCCAGTTCTGGAGCACAAGTCATCAGTACTATTGCTGGAATATTGTCAGGGCCCATAGTCTTTGCAGTATCCAGTGCCTTCAGCTGTTTCTTGATATCACTTGGATATCATAATCAAACTGGCTGAAGACTGACATCAGTGATGCTGGGGACCTCCAGCACTTGGCATTTCTGGCTGAAGATTGTAGCAAATGCTTCAGCCTTATCTACACGCATGTCCTACCCTAGGATTTTCACACGTAAATGCGCATATCCTCACTACTGAGTGTCGCCTTTCTTTGGCATGTCGAACCTACCTCCTTTCCCTCGATTGGCTCCTTTACCACCTGACCCGGCATGGTATTCATCTCTGCTTCAGTAATTTCCCATCATTCCCAGACTGATGAAAAGCCCAGGTTATTGTGTGGGCAGTCTTTCCGTTATCTGTCTGTTCTCATCCTGCTACCTGTCAGCTTCTGTGCCAAAACTGCAGCCAAGGTGCAGCTGCAAAGAGGCAGAAGAGACTGTAAAAATAATAAAAAAAAAGCAACTGCATTTACCTGAAAGCTTCAGGACATCCCAGAGCGGTTCACAGATAACAAAGTACTTTTGATGTGTAATGTTGGAAATGCAGCAACTGATTTGTGCAAACAGCAATGAAATAAGTGGCATGTCTACAGTATGGAAGATGGCCACGTACCCAAGGGCTTTCTGTTTGGTAAGGTACCCGGAGCCAGACGCCCATCGAGGTGCCCAAGGCTCCGCTTCAAGGACACTTGCAGGTCTGACATCCAGGCCCTAAACACCGGCTATCACACCTGGGAGTCCCTAGCTGACAAAAGAGGGAAATGGCGGCAGCTCCTGTAGGCAGACGCACACCAAGATAACCAGCGGCTACGGTGGCTTATCCACAGTCACCAATGCTGAAAACAGCAACCTACAATGTTACTTGGTGGCTTCATGTGCAGAGTTTGTGGCAGAGCCCTCTCGCCGAAATGGATTGTTTTCTGTGTGATCATCTGCTCTCATAGATGGAAGGGTGCCCACACACATACGAGGCCAGTAATCGGTGTCTGGTCATGTTGGTTGAGGGATGAGTGTTGTCCAGGACACCATGCAGAACCACCTGGTTGTCTTTGAAATAATGTGATGGGATCTTTCATGTCAAACTGAGAGGGCAGGCGGGGCCTCGGTTTGACATCTCGTCTAAAAGACAGCACCTTTGACAATGCAGCACTCCTTCACACGGAGCCAAGACTGATGTAGAAAAATAGAGAAACATTACTCTTGTTTTCAATATTCCAAATGACCGGTCAAGGATTTTTGAACTTTAATATCTAGCTGGAAAATATGGTGAGATTGCTGTTTGATTTATTAATTATTGAAATCAGAAATAATCTCACTTCTATTTCCTCCTCTTCACAGCCCAAACAATTACGTAAATTAATCCAGCAAAACTTCTTCCAGTTTGGTCATATGAAGGAAGATGAATGTATTTGCAAGTTTTTTGAAATCCTTCGTAGTGTCACCAATTTTGAGCAAGAACATTACTCGTGTGAACTGGGTGTAAGTCCATTTTAATTTTGCTGATGTGTAAGGGCTATTTATCTAAAGTTCCCTTTGTACTGTCACTTTATGGCAATAAGAGCAGCTTTCAGTGGTTACAATTTTGATAAATATTACCACATTTTTTTTTTAAACCTCCCAATCTTGCTCCTCTCATCTCTCCTCCTCACACTGGGCATCATACCAAAGCTGATGGTACAGCTCATTCACAGGGCAGCTTTGGAAGCAGGAATTCTGTTCTTGGTACGCTCATTATCACACCAACCATTTGGGATGAGATTTTCTGTTTAAAAATATCAACAGTTCGGGGGTGAATTTGCCTTTTGCCTTTCAGAAAGACAATGTGCTGGAGTATATGTGAAACAGAGATGATTCCACCCCACCCTTAGTGTGCTCCCTTCACCCCCACCCTCCCACCTTGCCAAGACCAATATCCCCCTCTTTGACTTCTAGACTCCCTTGCCAAGGCTTCCTTTAGTTCAGGCAGTGGACAAAGATTGATAAACGTGGTAAACTGATAATTTAACCAACTCCTACCCAAGCAACATTGTGATGTCAAAAGCAGGTCAGGTGAAACCTAAACCAGCTTCGAGAGCTGACTCGCTCAAATTCAGGGATACATCCCTCACTCACTCCCTCCCTCACCCTCTCCTTCCATCAACCATTGCCTCCCACTCCCTCACCTTGTCCCTCGCACACTCCCTTGCCCTCACCCCCCGCCTATGCCCTCGTCCCCACCCTCAATCAAGTGGAATCAACACAGCTTCATGAAGGGGAAATCATGTTTGACAAGTCTATTAGAA
This sequence comes from Isurus oxyrinchus, assembly GCA_026770705.1. Taxonomy (NCBI): domain Eukaryota; kingdom Metazoa; phylum Chordata; class Chondrichthyes; order Lamniformes; family Lamnidae; genus Isurus; species Isurus oxyrinchus. The sequence goes on along the minus strand of JANJGN010000002.1, from coordinate 2,421,139 downwards.
TTCTTTGAGGAGGTAACTAGCAGGATAGATAAGGGGAACCAGTAGATGTGATATATTTGAATTTTCAAAAGACGTTCAGTAAGTTGCCACATGTAAGGCTACTTAATAAGATAAGAGCATATGGTTTTTGGGTAGTGGCTAACTAATAAATGACAGGGAGTTGGGATAAGGGGGGGCATTTTCAGGACAGCAACCTGTAACTAATGGAGTGTCACAGGGATCAGTGCTGGGGCCTTAATTATTTACAATATATATCAATGGCTTAGATGAGGGAAGTTTGCGGATGATACAAAAATAGGTGGGAAGGCAAGTGGTGAGGATGACACCAGGAGTCTACAGAGGGATATAGACAGGTTAAGTGAATGGGCAAAAAAGTGGCAGATGGAATATAATGTGGGAAAACGTGAGGTTATGCATTTTGGCAGGAAGAATAGAGGAGCTGAATATTATTTATATGGAGAAAGACTGCAGAAAGCTGCAGCACAGAGGGATTTGGGGGTCATTGTGCATGAATCCCAAAAAGCTAACCTACAAGTTCAGCAGGTAATAGGGAAGGCAAATGGAACGTTGGCCTTTATTTCAAAGGGAATGGAGTTTAAAAATAGGGAAGTCTTACTAAAACTATACAAGGAACTAGTTAGACCACACCTAGAATACTGTGATAAAGGCAAAACACTCCGGATGCTGGAAATCTGAAATAAAAACAAAAAATGCTGGAAAAACCCAGCAGGTCTGACAGCATCTGTGGAGAGAAAGACAGAGTTAACGTTTCGAATCCGTATGACCCTTCTTCAGGGCGCTGAAGAGTCATACAGACTCAAAACGTTAACTCTCTTTCTTTCTCCACAGATGCTGTCGGACCTGCTGATCTTTTCCAGCATTTTCTGTTTTTATTGGCCTAGAATACTGTGAACAATTTTGGTCCCTTTATCTAAGGAAAGATATACTGGCATTGGAGGCAGTTCAGAGAAGGTTCACTAGTTGATTCTGGGTATGGAGGGTTATCTTATGGGGAGAGGTTGAGTAGGTTGGGCCTGTATTCATTGGAGCTTAGAAAACCGAGAGGTGACCTTATTGAAATATATAAGATTCTTAGGGAGCTTGACAGGGTAGATGCTGAGAGGTTGTTTCCTCTTGTGGGAGAGTGTAGGACCAGAGGGCATAATCTCAGGGTAAGGGGGTCACCCATTTAAGACAGAGATGAGGAGGAATTTCTTCTCTCAGAGGGTAGTGAATCTATGGAATTCTTTACCACAGAGGGTTGTAGAGGTTGGGTCGTTAAATATATTCAAGGCTGAGTTAGACAGATTTTTAATCAGTAAGGGAATCAAGGGTTATGGGGAAAAGGCAGGAAAGTGGAGTTGAGGATTATCAGATCAGCCATGATCTCATTGAATGGCGGAGCAGACTCAATGGGCTGAATGGCCTACTTCTGCTTCTATGTCTTGTGGTCTTGCCCTTACCCTCACCCTCCCTCACCTTTGGCCTCCCCCCCTTATTCACCTGCTCCCCCGCCTCCTCAGTCACTCTCTCCCTCATCTTCTCACTATCTCTTTCCCTCTTTCCCTTCCTATCCCTTTCCTGCCTCTCCCTCACTCCATCTTCCTACCTCCCTCTGCCTCTCCCCTCTTTCACTCCCCCTCCCTCTACCTCAACCCCTCCTTCACTCTCCCTCCCTCTACCTCAACCCCTCCTTCACTCCCCCTCCCTCTACCTCAACCCCTCCTTCACTCCCCCCTCTACCTCAACCCCTCCTTCACTCTCCCTCCCTCTACCTCAACCCCTGCTTCACTCCCCCTCCCTCTACCTCAACCCCTACTTCACTCCCTCTCCTTCTCCCACCCTCACACCTCTCTCCCTCTCAGCGTTTCAGAAAGTTTGTAGTGCCCTTTGACTTTAGAGTTATGATAGATTTTCATCCTGTTCTCTGCTCTCCACACTGATGTCTTCTAGTACTCCAACTCTTCTACATACAACCCCATGAGAGTGTGAAAATTTATAAAAATGTTTTATTCGAAATACTTGCTCAATGCAGCTGCTGTGTCCCGCTATGCAGAGCCCTGAGTGATTATTCTACACTTTGTCTTTCAGCAAGGGTGGACAATAACAGTGGACCTGGTCATTGGAAGCTATGGAATTGGCCAAGTGACCAATAAAGATGGAGTGAGTACACCAGACCGAATCATTACATTCAGAGTCATAAAAACAGGCCAAACGTTCACATGAGTGAGATTGTCAGGGGATGAGAAAGACAAAGCAAAAGGAGTGAGACACACAGAATAACAGACTTGGACTGAGCTACACAGAGTAACAGAGACTGGAAGTGAGTGACAGAGACCAGGATTAGCAGGAACGGGGGGCTGGAGTTTCCCATTTGATGGCATCAGGAGGCGAGGCTGATCCCAGATTGAATTCCAGCCTCTGCTGGGAGGTGAGATTTTCACTGGGTTTGTCTTAATGACCCTAGAGACGGGTCTGCTGTCCAATGAGTGGTTTGGGGCAGTGGTGGGTTGGGGGGGGGTGGAGTTGGGACACCAGGGCCACATTCCAGCCTAGAGAAACTTCATCCTCAAAGAGACAGAGCCAATGGAGAGCTGAGGCCTGGGATAATGTGGGGAAAGGTTGGTTATTAAAATTGCATTGCACCCGAGTAGATTTTTTTTTGTCTGAGTGGTTACATGTTTCAGTGCTCCAGCTCATGGTCCTGCTTTTGTTGCTGCTGGTCAGCTTCCCGGAGTTCTCAGAGCCGACTGTCCCCATGAAAATCTCAGGACGAAAGATGGTGAGTCCTTAGTGAGCCCCCTTATGATCTCAACATGATGTGGGTGACTTCAGTTCCCCAAACCCCACCCGCTCTCCCCCGACCCTCAGGAACACAGGTGGAATCCAGCACAGAGGTCATGAACAGCAAATTATTTACAGTGCCACCTCTGTCCCCTCCGATTGGTTCAGGAAAACCCAGCCCCAAAAGTGAGCGACAGAGAATAGCAGAAACTGAGTTACTGAGAAACAGAAGGTTTATTATAAAATCTCACCAAGTTTGTTTTTAAATTGATGCTTTAACAAAAAGAACTGAACATTTTGTGTGAGACATTAAATGAGAGACTGGAGAATTCCTCTGTACATGGACTTCCAGAAGACATTTGATAAGAGACTGTAATAAACGTGAAGTGGCAGGGAATTGGCGAAAAGCCTTTGACCACAAAAACAGCAACTCAAACATCAGCTGCTGAAATCCTCATCCATGACTTTGATGCCTCCAGACCTGGACAATTCCAACACATTCCTGCCCAGCTGCTCACATCTGGCGATATACTGAAATTGATCCGAAACTCTGGCTGCATTCAAACTCTCACCAATCCTCTTCCCCATCATCCCTGGGTTTGCTAACCTACATTGACTCCCAGTTAAGCAACGCCTCCTTGTTTTCAAATCTCTCCATTTCCTCCAGCCCCACGACCCTCTGAGACCTTTGCGTTCCTCCGATTCTGGTTTCCTGAGCATTCCTGATTTCCATCGCTCCACCGTTGGTGGCAATGCCTTCATCAGTTTGGGCCCCAAACTCTGGAATATCCTTGGTCCACCTCCCCCCACCCACCACCACCTCCCCACCTCCTCACCTCACTTCTCTCCTTTAAGGCTGTCCTTAAAATTTACTCCATTAATCAAACCTGTGGTCATCTGCATTAATATCTTCTTACGGCCACAAAAAGCAGGGAAAATCCAACGCGGTCAATTACTGCCCCTTCAATTTACTCTCCATCATCAGTAAAGTAATGAAAGGGGTCATCAACAGTGCTATCAAGTGGCACTTGCTTAGCAGTAACTGCTCACTGACACCCAGTATGTGAACTGTCAGGGCCACTCAGCTCCTGACCTCATTACAGACTTGGTTCAAACATGGACAAAAGAGCTGAACTCTCGAGGTGAGGTGAGAGTGACTGCCCTTGACATCAAGGCAGCATTTGACTGAGTGTGGCATCAAGGAGCCCTAGCAAAACTGGAGTCAATGGGAATCAAGGAAAAACCCTCCACTGGTTGGAGTCATACCTAGCACAAAGGAAGACGGTTGTGGTTGTTGGAGTCAGTCATCTCAGCTCCAGGACATCACTGCAGGAGTTCCTCAGGGTAGTGTCCTAGGCCCAACCATCTTCAGCTGCTTCATCAATGACCTTCCTTCCATCATAAGGTCAGAAGTGGGGATGTTCGCTGATGATTGTACAATGTTCAGCACCATTCGCGACAGTTTAGATACTGAAGCAGTCCATGTCCAAATGCAGCAAGACCTGGACAATATCCAGGCTTGGACTGACAAGTGGCAAATAACATTCACGCCACACAAGTGCCAGGCTATGACCATCTCCAACAAGAGAGAATCCAACCATCGCCCCTTGATGTTCAATGCCATTACCATCACTGAATCCCCCACTATCAACATCTTGGGGGTTACCACTGACCAGAAACTGAACTGGACTAGCCATATAAATACTGTGGCTACAAGAGCAGGTCAGAGGCTGGGAATCCTGTGGTGAGTAACTCACCTCCTGACTCCCCACAGCCTGTCCACCATCTACAAGGCACAAGTCAGGAGTGTGATGGAATACTCCCCACTTGCCTAGTTGACTGCAGCTTCCACAATACTCAGGTAACTGGACATCATCCAGGACAAAGCAGCCCACTTGATTGGCACCACATCCACAAACATTCCTTCCCTCAACCACCGATGCACAGTAGCAGCAGTGTGTACCATCTAGAAGATGCACTGTAGTAACTTACCAACAATCCTTAGACAGCACCTTCCAAACCCGCCACCACTACCATCTAGATGGACAAGGGCAGCAGATAGATGGGAACACCACCACCTGGAAGTTCCCCTCCGAGTCACTCACCATCCTGACTTGGAAATATATCGCCGTTCCTTCACTGTCACTGGGTCAAAATCCTGGAACTCCCTCCCTAACAGCACTGTGGGTGTACCTACACCACATGGACTGCAGCGGCTCAAGAAGGCAGCTCACCACCACCTTCTCAAGGGCAATTAGGGATGGGCAATAAATGCTGGCCCAGCCAGCGAAGCCCACATCCCGTGAAAGAATTTTTTTAAAAAGCCGCCGTTGTCAAATTTTGTTTAATAATTCCCCTGTGAAGCGCCTGGGGACATTTTATTATGTTAAATGTGTTAAATAGATACAAGTTCTTATTGTTCTTGGTGAATAACCTTGATAGACAGTAAAGAGGGAGTTTTACTCCACAGCTCAGCAATGTTCAACCTCACCTGGCATTGCTCGATGATGACCTTGGGTTCTAAGAGCAGTGACCAAAAATGCTGTGTGCTATATAAAGGAAATTGTCAAAGAATTAGTCTTTAACACCATTACTGCACATCAAAATTTGGCCAGGTGATTTTTTTTTTGTTTGTGTTATTATGACCATCCCCCATCTCGCCTCAGACCATTAATAGGCACTGGTGTGGAATGGACCTGGACTCGTTCATGGACTACACCACGGGGAGCTGACAGGTTCCCTTCCCTGATAGACATTATCGGAGTGGTTCGGTTTTTATGATAAGTCAGCAACTTTCATAATTAATTTATCTGGGATAATTTTCTATCCTCTAGAGCCCCAAAGTCACTGAGCTACCAAGCTCATAGATGCCTGCAAGTTAATGAGTTCTTTTCATTAACTAATTCTAAGACCCAGATTTCCACCAATGACAGAGAGCTTCACCATCGTGGCGAAAATCCCGGAAATGGCCAGAAATACTAAGTCCTGTCCCGAAATGGGCCTGTTCCATTTTGGTGGGGGTTGGACTGGAGTTGGGCCAGGGTTCATGCTGGCCTTTTAGATCACCAGCTGTCTCCATGGAAATGGGATTTTGACAGGCCAGAAGTGTGCCGAGTAGACCAGGTTACAGCAGCTCTGAACCTGGTGGATTCATTTGCATAGCCAGAGTACCCCTTTGGACCTGCTCCCAGGACACCTTTGGGAGAGGTAAGGTTTGGAATTGTTGAAAGTAAACATGATTGCTTGTAAGATGTGCATAAAGTCATTGGAGATGTCAAAGAACTGCCAAAGCTGTCAAAGACCTGTCACAGGATATTAGGTGAGTTGGCATGGAGGGGGTAAGGGAAAGTGGTGATGTGTAGGGGCCATGGGTTGGCATCAGTTGGCACTAAGTTAGCATAGGGGCTATAAAGGACCATAGGTTTGTGGGGGTTGTAGAGGGTATGAGGGACAATGGAGATAGGTAGAGGGTCATGGGTTGACCTAGGTTGATATGGATGGGGCTTGGGGGCTAGGTGGGCGAGGGCTGTTTTTTGATTTATCCTTTTCTTTTATTTAATTCAACACCGTGCTGGAGCACAGAAACAGGCCTTCCGCCCAGCCCAGCTCTTAACCCAGCAGTCCCCGTACTCGTTCCGGGGGGGGTGGTGGGCCCAACTCCTAATCCAACCCGTTCACCTGGAATGAAAATCCAACCTGGCCATTTTCAAAGGTTGGGTTCTGAAAGCTGGGAATTCTCCCATCTCCGCACACCCGAACCACCAGCGAAACACTGGGCCTTAGTGAACTTATAAGGAGGTGGCACAGACTGAGTTAATCACTTCTCATTAAAGATTGGGCCAGCCATCAAAATTTGAATCATATTTGTTAACATACTAATAACATTGTGATTAAAGCTATCTTAAAATGGAACATTAAAGAATTCACAAGGTCCTGTGGCGTCGGTTATTAACTCACAGAATTCGAGACTGTATGAGCTGTCACTTAGTGTCAGCCTGGGGCTTTAATGCTGCAACATGAAATGGTCATTGTCTAAGAGTGATGGGAAACTGGGAAAGTTGGCAGCCTTATACAGCACTGACCAATTAATTGTGTTGGATAACAAATCTCCCAAGTATACTTAAAGTTTACTTTAGCATATTGTCGACAGGCTCATTGTTCAAACAATATAACCACGTGCTTTCATCTAACTCCGTTCTCTAAAGTTGGGCATGATAAAGTTAGCTCTGTTGCTGCCTTCCATTTGTGCTTAGCTCACCAGCAACAGCCGGGACTCTCAATCAGCTGATGCAGTTTGTCCTGATGTCTCGAGTTTCTGCCTCCTGCAGACACGGTTCTCGAATCAACAAGCAGAGCACCCAAGGGCAGCTCGGAGATGACCAGAGGCTGTTAATCTGCACTGGAGACAACAGAGAGTCACTGGATGGGGACGGAAGAGGCTGATCCCGTGATTAATTAATTAGATTTTGTTATAGATATTTCTATCTTTAAGTTTAGCAGAATTAAAGTAAATTTAATTTAATTCCATTTTTCAGCCTATCAGCTTGGCAGAATTCAACCAAATAAAATCGATTAACTTTGTCCATTCGGATGAGGATAAGAAAGCTTCACTTCAACTTGAAATTCAAGGAGCACCACAGGTATAAATATTTCTGTATCAGTAAAGAAGTGATCCACACACAACCTCGATTACTCTCTTAATCTCTTCCTACAAGGATCAATTCTGACCAACTTGGTCCAGGATCTGTGATATCTGTACCTTATGATTTTCTGATCTTTTTTATTGAACTGCCCAAGGCAATATAAACTCCCCCCTATTGGAACAGTGAATACTGCTCATCATGGCCTTGATTTGTCTGAAAGTGAATAAAGCCAGCTATTATGTAGTGTGTTTTCTAGTGATGTTTGCACCTAAACTTAACCCTAATCTCAACCATGATGGGAAGAGGATCCTGTCTGTTAATATTTAGCACATTAGGAGTGTACAGGAAGGGATAGTGTTTGTTGGAAATCTCTACAATGGTAGTTAATGGGAAAGGGATTGAAATTCTGTGCAATGGGGATGAACAGGGAGCAGGTTGGTGCATTGGAATTCTCAAACAGTTTGATGTGTTGAAATTTATTATGATGGGAAGGAGTTTGGTCAACTGGAATTCTTTACAATGGAAATGAGTTCAGTCCATTGTAGTGAGGGCGAATGTGAAGACGTTTAATTCATCGGAATTCTATGTAATGGGCTAGTTCAAGCTGATTGAGGACTTGTTTCTTTGTCACTGTGCTCTGCCTGTCTCTGTCTCATTTACTATAAACCTTTGATCTAACATCTGCTAACTACATAATGTAAGAAATAGGAGCAGCCTTAGGCCAGTCAGCCTCTCCAGCTGCTCCACAATTCTACATGACCATGGCTGAACATTGGCCATAACTTCACTTGCCCACTCGGTCCCATATCCCTCCATTCCCTGAGAGTGTCTGCAGTATCTCAGTATATACAGAACGATGGAGCATTCGCAACCCTCTGGGGGAGAGAATTCCAAAGATTCACAACCCTTTGAGTGAAGTAATTTCTCCTCATCTCAGTCCTAAAAAACAGGCCCCTTGTCCAGAGACTGTGCCCCATGTTCTGAGTTCCCCAGTCAGGGGAAACAATCTCTGTGTCCACCCTGTCAAACCCCATTCTTCTAACCTCCAGAGAATATCAACCCAATTTACTCAGCCTCTTATCACTGGACCACCCCTCATCCCAGGGGCCAATCTAGTGAACCTTCACTGTACTGACTCCAAGGCAAGTACATCCTTCCGTAGACATGGGACCAATGCACTGTTCTTAAGATGTGATTTCACTAAAGCCCTAAACAATTGCGGCAAGACTTCCTTATTCCTGTCCTCCAATCCCTTGCAATGAAGGCCAACCTGCCATTTGCCTTTCTAATTGCTTGCTGCGTGTTAACTTTGTGTTTCTTGTACATATGCACCCAAGTCTCTTTTGAACATCAATGTTTAGAAAATATTCTGCTTTTTCATTCTTACTGCTAAAGTGAATAACTACAGTAATAGTTACTCAATAAGACAGGTGCTCACCTCTCTGTTTATGCACAGCCATTGACAATAACAGCCTCATCACTTGCGATGGTGGAGAATATGGCCGATTTAATCGATGGTTATTGCCGACTGGAGAACGAAACTACATCCTCCCTTATCTCAAGGCCGAAGAGAGGTAGAGACTAGTAACAACAACCTCTGTCTAAAAATCTTCTATGCGATATAACCCGTTAATCGTTAATGTTCCATGTGAATATATGTTTTTCTTCTGAATGATGACTCTCTGAATATTTGCTTGTGTAATAGACTCCGGTGTAGAGACTGATCTGCAATATAATTAAACCTCAGTCTGAATGTTCGGAAAGTGACCACTACCTCATCCTTAAGAGACTTTACACAGTCAGTCTGCTGATTGAGACCATAGAACTCTCCCTCCTAGCCAATGTGTCCAGAGCCCAAAACTGCCCACATTGTACACTTTGGGTGTCATTTAATCCAAACGTGACCAATTGGAAACGGAGGTGATTGGATCAATCATCTGATTGACACACCTTCTGATTTACTTGTATCAACGCGACAGGCTATTGGAGGAGAACCCACTTTGTATTAATATTGTTGTGACATTTCTCCCTACAGATCATGAACTTCCTGAGCTGCCAACACAGTATGTATCAAAACCCTTCCATCTCAATGACAGCCCGATTGTTAACAACAGCGCCTTGCATTTATATAGCACCTGCTAACATTTTAAAAAGCCCAAGAACAGAGGAGTGTAATCTGACAAAAGGTGACACCAAACCGAGGGAAGAGGTAGTGGGAGGGATGACTAAACAGCTTGGCTAAACAGGCAAGTTTTAAGGAGCATCTTAAAGAAGGAGGGAGGTTTGGGGAGAGAATTCCAGAAAGGCTCGAGGTGTAACGGTCAACGGCAGAATGAAGGAGAGGGGGATACACAAGAAACGATAGTCAGAGGAGAAGAATACTGGGCCAGTCATTCAGCTGGAGGGGGTTAGAGAGATAGGGAGGGGTGAGGCCATGGAGGGTCACAAGGTGTTGCTGGAGCAAAAGCCAGTGTAGGTCAGTGACCACAGGAGTGATGGGCGAATGGGACTTGGTGCAGGCAAGAGTTTTGGATGGGGTCAAGCTTACGAAGACTGGGAGATGGGGGAGCGGCTAAGAGTGCACTGTAATAGTCAAATCGAGGAAGAAGGTTTCAGCTGGAAATGAGATCAGGGAATTCATTAAAATAACTTCCTCTGTCAATGCACCACAGTCTGCTGGTGTGTGTGAGAGCACAGACACACAGCTCCCAGGGTGGTTTGTGTGTGTAAGAGCACAGACACACAGCTCCCAAGGTGGTGTGTGTGTGAGGGCACAGACACACAGCTCCCAGGGTGGTGTGTGTGTGAGAGTACAGACACACAGCTCCCAGGGTGGTGTGTGTGTGAGAGCACAGACACAGAGCTCTCAAGGTGGTGTGTGTGTGAGAGCACAGACACAGAGCTCCCAAGGTGGTGTGTATGTGAGAGCACAGACACACAGCTCCCAGTGTGGTGTGTTTGTGTGTGAGAGCACAGACACACAGCTCCCAGGGTGGTGTGTGTGTGAGAGCACTGACACACAGCTCCCAGGGTGGTGTGTGTGTGAGAGCACAGACACACAGTTCCCAGGGTGGTGTGTGTGTGAGAGCACAGACACACAGTTCCCAGGGTGGTGTGTGTGTGAGAGCACAGACACACAGTTCCCAGGGTGGTGTGTGTGTGAGAGCACAGGCACAGAGCTCCCAGGGTGGTGTGTGTGTGAGAGCACAGACACACAGTTCCCAGGGTGGTGTGTTTGTGTGTGAGAGCACAGACACACAGCTCCCAGGGTGGTGTGTTTGTGTGTGAGAGCACAGACACACAGCTCCCAGGGTGGTGTGTGTGTGCTCTCACTGACACACAGCTCCCAGGGTGGTGTGTGTGTGAGAGCACAGACACACAGTTCCCAGGGTGGTGTGTGTGTGAGAGCACAGACACACAGTTCCCAGGGTGGTGTGTGTGTGAGAGCACAGACACACAGTTCCCAGGGTGGTGTGTGTGCGAGAGCACAGACACACAGCTCCCTGGGTGTTGTGTGTGTAAGAGCACAGACACACAGCTCGCAGGGTGGTGTGTGTGTGAGAGCACAGACACACAGCTCCCAGGGTGGTGTGTGTGCGAGAGCACAGACACACAGCTCCCATGTCACTCTCAGTCCTGCTCTGTCTTATAATGAGTCCTGGGTTTTCTCAGAGAGGAGACCTGGTCCCTGCTGCTAACTGCCCGATGTTCCTGGAGAGCTCTGTCACTCAGTGGGGTGTGGGCTTAAACCTGGTTGAGTCTGTGCAATTTCCGTACTGCTCTGATGTTTACATTACTCTGTGCGTTACAAAACAGCTGACATTGAAACACTCATTTTGCAGTTTCTCATTAGAAACCAGCAGCCAGGCTGTAACTTGGCTAATTCTGAGATACAAGCAAAATACTGCATATGCTGGAAATCTGAAAAATTAACCTCAGATTGGAACAGAGAACAGGTCTAACAGCATCTGTGGAGAGAGAAAGAGAGTTAATGTTTCCAGTCTGCTTAACTCTATTTCAGAGCTGAAGAGAAATATGATGAAATTTATACTGTTCAAGGGGGTGGAGCAGGTGGAGCTGGATAGAAGGTCAGTGATAGGTGGGGGCAAAGGAGAGATTGACAAAGATGTCAAGGACTAAAGGACAAAGTGGGTGTTAATGGTGGTGGTGAAAAGTAAAGAAGGTACTGATAGTGGCATAAAGATAAGAAAGCAGAATGTGTGAATAGCAGAACAAGGGTTGGCACTCTGTGAAAGAGCAACATGGAACAAGTGAGATGGTCCTTTTGGGGGTGGGTTGAGGGGGTGGTGGTTGGGGAAAAAGGGATAAAACCATGAATAAAAATAAAAATGAGTAAGTAATAAATTTAAGAAAAAATAAGGCATTAAAAAAAGGGGGTGAAGATAGAGGGGAGAGTTCATGGTCTGATGCTGTTGAAGTCAATATTCAGTCTGGAAGGCTGTAAAGTGCCTGGTCGGAAGATGAGGTGTTGTTCCTCCAGTTTGCGTTGGGCTTCACTGGAACAATGCAGTAAGCCAAGGACAGACATGTGGGCAAGAGAGTAGGGTGGAGTGTAAAAATGGCAAGCGACAGGGAGGTTTGGGTCATTCTTGTGGACAGACCGCAGGTGTTCTGCAAAGTGGTCACCCAGTATGCGTTTGGTCTCTCCAATGTAGAGGAAACTGCATTGGGAACAACGAATGCAGTAGACTAAGTTGAGGGAAATGCAAGTGAAATGCTGCTTCACTTGAAAGGAGTGTTTGGGCCCTTGGACGGTGAGGAGAGAGGAAGTGAAGGGGCAGGTGTTGCACCTTCTGTGGTTGCACGGGAAGGTGCCCTGGGAGGGGGTTGAAGTGTAGCGGGTGATGGAGGAGTGGACCAGGAGGGAACGATCCCTGTGGAATGCCGCCGGGGTGCGGGGGTGGGTGAAGGGAAGATGTGTTTGGTGGTGGCATCATGCTGGAGTTGGCGGAATTGGCGGAGGATGATCCTTTGAATGCGGAGGCTGGTGGGGTGATAAGTGAGGACAAGGGGGACCCTATCATGTTTCTGGGAGGGAGGAGAAGGCGTGAGGGCGGATGCGCGGGAGATGGGCCGGACATGGTTGAGGGCCCTGTCAACGAACGTGGGTGGAAAACCTCGGTTAAGGAAGAAGGAAGACATGTCAGAGGAACCGTTTTTGAAAGTGGTATCATCAGAACAGATGTGACGGAGGTGAAGGAACTGGGAGAATGGGATGGAGTCCTTACAGGAAGCGGGGTGTGAGGAGCTGTAGTCGAGGTAGCTGTGGGAGTCGGTGGGTTTGTAATGGATATTGGTGGACAGTCTATCACCAGAGATTGAGACAGAGAGGTCAAGGAAGGGAAGGGAAGTGTTGGAGATGGACCTTGTGAAGGTGAACGACAGGTGGAAATTGGAAGCAAAATTAATAAATTTTTCCAAGTCCAGACGAGAGCATGAAGCAGCACTGAAGTAATCATCGATGTACCGGAGAAAGAGTTGTGGAAGGGGGCCGGAGTAGGACTGGAACAGGGAATGTTCCACATACCCCATAAAGAGACAGGCATAGCTGGGGCCCATGCGGGTACCCATAGCCACACCTTTTATTTGGAGGAAGTGAGAGGAGTTGAAGGAGAAATTGTTCAGTGTGAGAACAAGTTCAGCCAGACGGAGGAGAGTAGCGGTGGATGGGGATTATTTGGGCCTCTGTTCGAGGAAGAAGCTAAGGGCCCTGAGACCACCCCGATGGGGGATGGAGGTGTAGAGTGATTGGACGTCCATGGTGAAGAGGAGGCGGTTGGGGCCAGGGAACTGGAAATTGTTGATGTGACGGAAGGTGTCAGAGGAATCACGGATGTAGGTGGGAAGGGACTGGACAAGGGGAGAGAGAAGGGAATCAAGATAGCAAGAAATGATAGCAAGTTCCGTGGGGCAGGAACAGGCTGACTGTGGTTGACAGGACCCTCAATCATGTCCAACCCATCTTCTGCATCTCTGCCCTCACACCTCTCTCTCCCTCCCAGCAGCACGATAGGGACACCCTTGTCCTCACTTTTCATTCCCCTTGTGTCTGCATTCAAAGCACCATCCTCCGCCATTTCTGCCAACTCCAGCATGTTTTAAGAGACGGACTCTTGGCTGGGGTGACAGGTGGTCTGTGTTTGTGCACTGAGTGTCTGGGATCATGCACTCATTTTAAATGTTAATGGTTTTTCAATAATTGTCATTGGCTGGATCGTCTGTTCAGGCTCCTGATACCATACCTGTCTCCTGTGAGGATTTTAAAAAATTCATATACAAGATGTGGGCGTCGCTGGCTGGGCCCAGCATTTATTGCCCATCCCTAGTTGCCCTTGAGAAGGTGGTGGTGAGCTGCCTTCTTGAACCGCCGCAGTGCACATCACTCTCATTGTCTTCACCCGGACTATTGGAGCCCTGTAACTTTGCACAGTCCGGCATGTCATCACTGGCAGCTTGTGACTGGCGCATTGATGTGGGTGATGTGTGTGTTTATTCTGTCTGCCTCAGTTCCTTTCTCCAGGCCTCGATTCTGTGCTGACACTCCCATCGTGAGAGGATGTGAGAAGATCTCGGCATGGGAGTGAGAGAGGGTGAATTACCCTCTTTAAAAGGGTTCAGATATTGATCCTCCTTTATTAAATGAATGGTGGTTGAATGTTTTGGACAGGCCATCATGTGAAGAGACTGTCTTCAACAGGTAGATCATCAGGTTCTCTGTAAAATACAGTGGGACTATATTCATCAGTATGCAATAAAGACACACACACATCACCCACTGCGCCCTCACCCCTTAAATTGATCCTGTTACTGAGGCTTTACTGAACACTACTCATCCTTACAGGTGCTTACTGCCTCCCTCTAAGTGACTGTTTCTTTCTCTCCCTTTTTGTTAAGACTCATGCCTGAAGTGAAAATAGCTGAGGAACCGATACATGTTCCATCCCGCAGCAGTATGGGTGAGTGTCAGTCCATACCTTTTAAACTGCAGTCTGGGTGTCTCTCTGTGCAGTGTGGCTGTCAGTCTGTGCAGTGTGGCTGTCAGTCTGTGCAGTGTGGCTGTCACACTGTGCAGTGTGGGTGTCAGTCTGTGCTGTCTGGGTCTTAGTCTGTGCACTGTGGCTGTCACTCTGTGCAGTCTGGGTGTCAGTCTGTGCATTATGGGTGTCAGTCTGTGCAGTCTGGGTGTCAGTCTGAGCAGTCTGGGTGTCAGTCTGTGCAGTCTGGGTGTCAGTCTGTGCAGTCTGGGTGTCAGTCTGTGCTGTCTGGGTGTCAGTCTGTGCTGTCTGGGGGTCAGTTTATGCAGTCTGGATGTTATTCTGTGCAGTGTGTGTGTCACTTTGTGCAGTCTGGGTGTCATTCTGTGCAGTCTGGGTGTCATTCATGTGCAGTTTGGCTGTCAGTCTGTGCAGTCCGGTTGTCAGTATGTGCAGTGTGGGTGTCAGTCTGTGCTGTCTGGGTGCCTCTCAGTGCAGTGTGGGTGTCAATCTGTTCAGTGTGGTTGTCAGTCTGGGCAGTCGGGGTGTCAGTCTGTGAAGTTTGTTTCATTTTGTGCAGTCTGGGTGTCTGTGCAGTGTGGGTGTCAGTCTGTGCAGTGTGTGTGTCTGTCTGTGCCATCTGGGTGTCAGTCTGTGCAGTGTGGGTCTCATTCTGTGCAGTGAGGGTGTCAGTCTGTGCAGTCTGGGTCTCAGTCTGTGCAGTGTGGCTGTCACTCTGTGCAGTGTGGGTGTCAGTCTGTGCTGAATGGGTCTCAGTCTGTGCCATGTGGCTTCACTGTGTGCAGACTGGGTGTCAGTCTATGCAGTGTGGGTGTCAGTCTGAGCAGTCTGGGTGTCACTCTGTGCTGTCTGGGTGTCACTCTGTGCTGTCTGGGGGTCGGTTTGTGCAGTCTGGGTGTCACTCTGTGCAGTCTGGGTGTCACTCTGTGCTGTCTGGGTGTCACTCTGTGCTGTCTGGGTGTCAGTCTGTGCAGTGTGGGTGTCACTCTGTGCAGTGTGGGTGTCAGTCTGTGCAGTCTGGGTGTCACTCTTTGCAGTGTGTCTGTCAGTCTGTGTAGTCTGTGTGTCAGTCTGCATTGTGGGTGCCACTAAGTGCAGTCTGGGTGTCAGTCTGTAAAGTGTGGCTGTCACTCTGTGCTGTGTGGGATGTCAGTCTGTGCTGTCTGGGTCTCAGTCTGTGCCATGTGGCTTCACTGTGTGCAGACTGGGTGTCAGTCTGTGCAGTCTGGGTGTCACTCTGTGCAGTGTGGGTGTCAGTCTGAGCAGTCTGGGTGTCACTCTTTGCAGTGTGGGTGTCAGTCTGTGCAGTCTGGGTGTCACTCTGTGCAGTGTGGGTGTCAGTCTGTGCAGTCTGGGTGTCACTCTTTGCAGTGTGTCTGTCAGTCTGTGTAGTCTGTGTGTCAGTCTGCATTGTGGGTGCCACTAAGTGCAGTCTGGGTGTCAGTCTGTAAAGTGTGGCTGTCACTCTGTGCTGTGTGGGATGTCAGTCTGTGCTGTCTGGGTCTCAGTCTGTGCCATGTGGCTTCACTGTGTGCAGACTGGGTGTCAGTCTGTGCAGTCTGGGTGTCACTCTGTGCAGTGTGGGTGTCAGTCTGAGCAGTCTGGGTGTCACTCTTTGCAGTGTGTCTGTCAGTCTGTGTAGTCTGTGTGTCAGTCTGCATTGTGGGTGTCACTAAGTGCAGTCTGGGTGTCAGTCTGTAAAGTGTGGCTGTCACTCTGTGCTGTGTGGGGTGTCAGTCTGTGCCATGTGGCTTCACTGTGTGCAGACTGGGTGTCAGTCTGTGCAGTCTGGGTGTCACTCTGTGCAGTGTGGATGGCAGTCTGAGCAGTCTGGGTGTCAGTCTGTGCTGTCTGGATGTCACTCTGTGCTGTCTGGGTGTCACTCTGTGCTGTCTGGGTGTCACTCTGTGCTGTCTGGGTGTAACTCTGTGCTGTCTGGGTGTCAGTCTTTGCAGTCTGGGGGTCAGTTTGTGTAGTCTGGATGTTACTATGCAGTGAGTGCGTCAATTTGTTCAGTGTGGGTGTCACTCTGTGCTGTTTGGGTGTCAGTCTTTGCAGTCTGGGTGTCAGTTTATGCACTCTGGATGTTACTCTTTGCAGTGGGTGTGTCACTTTGTGAAGTGTGTGTGTCACTCTGTGCAGTGTGGCTGTCACTCTGTGCAGTGTGGCTGTCACTCTGTGCAATGTGGGTGTCACTCTGTGCTGTCTGGGTGTCAGTATGAGCAGTCTGGCTGTCAGTCTTTGCAGTCCGGGTGTCAGTCTGTGCAGTTTGGGTGTCACTCTGTGCAGTTTGGGTGTCACTCTGTGCTGTCTGGATGTCAGTATGAGCAGTCTGGCTGTCAGTCTTTGCAGTCCGGGTGTCAGTCTGTGCAGTCTGGTTCTCACTGTACAGCGTGGGTATCACTCTGTGCAGTGTGGGTGTCACTCTGTGCAGTGTGGGTGTCACTCTGTGCAGTGTGGGTGTCACTCTGTGCAGTGTGGGTGTCACTCTGTGCAGTCTGGCTGTCACTCTGTGCAGTCTGGCTGTCACTCTGTGCAGTCTGGCTGTCACTCTGTGCAGTCTGGGTGTCAGTCTGTGCAGTCTGGGTGTCAGTCTGGGTGTCAGTCTGTGCAGTCTGGGTGTCAGAGTGTGCAGTCTGGGTGTCACGCTGTGCAGTCTGGGTGTCCGTCTTTGCAATCTGGGTGTATGTCTGTGCAATGTGGATGTCAGTCTGTGCAGTTTGGGTGTCACTCTGTGCAGTCTGGGTGTCACTCTGTACAGCGTAGGTATCACTCTGTGCAGTGTGGGTGTCACTCTGTGCCGTGTGGGTGTCAGTCTTTGCAGTCTGGATGTCACTCTGTGCAGTCTGGGTGTCACTCTTTGCAGTCTGGCTGTCACTCTGTGCAGTCTGGCTGTCACTCTGTGCAGTCTGGGTGTCAGTCTGTGCAGTCTGGGTGTCCGTTTTTGTAATCTAGGTGTCCGTCTGTGCAATGTGGATGTCAGTCTGTGCATTATGGGTGTCAGTCTGTGCAGTTTGGCTGTCATGCTGTGCAGTCTGGGTGTCCGTTTTTGTAATCTGGGTGTCCGTCTGTGCAATGTGGGTGTCAGTCTGTGCATTATGGGTGTCAGTCTGTGCATTATGGGTGTCAGTCTGTGCATTATGGGTGTCAGTCTGTACAGCGTAGGTATCATACTATGCAGTGGGGGTGTCACTCTGTGCAGTGTTGCTGTCAGTCTTTGCAGTCTGGATGTCACTCTGCACAGTATGGGTGTCACTCTGCGCAGTGTGGGTGTCACTCTGCGCAGTGTGGGTGTCACTCTGTGCAGTGTGGGTGTCACTCTGTGCAGTGTGGGTGTCAGTCTGTGCAGTGTGGGTGTCAGTCTGTTCAGTGTGGGTGTCAGTGTGTGCAATGTGGGTGTCACTCTGTACAGTGTGGGTGCCTCTCAGTGCACTGTGGGTGTCAGTCTGTTCAATGTGGTTGTCAGTCTGGGCAGTCGGGGTGTCAGTCTGTGAAGTGTGTTTCATTCTGTGCAGTCTGGGTGTCTGTCTGTGCAGTGTGTGTTTCTGTCTGGGCAGTCTGAGTGTCACACTGTGCTGTATGGGTGTCAGTCTGTGCAATGTGGGTGTCAGTCTGTGCAGTGTGGGTGTCAATCTGTGCTGTCTGCGTGTCAGTCTGTGCTGTCTGGGTCTCAGTCTGTGCAGTTTGCGTGCCAGTCTGTGCAGTCAAGTGTCACTCTGTGCAGTCTGGGAGTCAGTCTGTGCAGTCTGGTGGTCAGCCTGTGCAATCTGGGTGTCACTCTGTACAGTGTGGGTGTCACTCTGTGCAGTCTGGGTGTCACTCTGTGCAGTGTCGGTGTCAGTCTGTGCAGTGTCGGTGTCAGTCTTTGCACTCTGGCTGTCACTCTGTGCAGTCTGGCTGTCACTCTGTGCAGTGTGGATGTCACTCTGTGCAGTCTGGGTGTCACTCTGTGCAGTCTGGGTGTCACTCTGTGCAGTCTGGGTGTCACTCTGTGCAGTCTGGGTGTCATGCTGTGCAGTCTGGGTGTCCGTCTTTGTAATCTGGGTGCCCGTCTGTTAAATGTGGATGTCAGTCTGTGCATTATGGGTGTCAGTCTGTGCAGTCTGGGTGTCACGCTGTGCAGTCTGGGTGTCCGTCTTTGCAATCTGGGTGTCACGCTGTGCAGTCTGGGTGTCCGTCTTTGCAATCTGGGTGTCCGTCTTTGCAATCTGGGTGTCCGTCTGTGCAATGTGGATGTCAGTCTGTGCATTATGGGTGTCAGTCTGTGCAGTTTGGGTGTCACTCTGTGTAGTGTGGGTTTCAGTCTGTGCAGTGTGGATGCCTCTCAGTGCACTGTGGGTGTCAGTCTGTTCAATGTGGTTGTCAGTCTGGGCAGTCGGGGTGTCAGTCTGTGAAGTGTGTTTCATTCTGTGCAGTCTGGATGTCTGTCTGTGCAGTGTGTGTTTCTGTCTGGGCAGTCTGAGTGTCACACTGTGCTGTCTGGGTGTCAGTCTGTGCAATGAGGTTGTCACTCTGTACAGTGTGGGTGTCAATCTGTGCAGTGTGGGTGTCAATCTGTGCAGTGTGGGTGTCACTCTGTGCAGTCTGGGTGTCACGCTGTGCTGTGTGGGTGTCATGCTGTGCAGTCTGGGTGTCACTGTGCAGTGTGGGTCTCATTCTCTGCAGTGTGGGTGCCAGTCGGTTCAATGTGGTTGTCAGTCTGGGCAGTCGGGGTGTCAGTCTGTGAAGTGTGTTTCATTCTGTGCAGTCTGGATGTCTGTCTGTGCAGTGTGTGTTTCTGTCTGGGCAGTCTGAGTGTCACACTGTGCTGTCTGGGTGTCAGTCTGTGCAATGTGGTTGTCACTCTGTACAGTGTGGGTGTCAATCTGTGCAGTGTGGGTGTCACTCTGTGCAGTCTGGGTGTCACTCTGTGCAGTCTGGGTGTCACTCTGTGCAGTCTGGGTGTCACGCTGTGCTGTGTGGGTGTCATGCTGTGCAGTCTGGGTGTCACTGTGCAGTGTGGGTCTCATTCTCTGCAGTGTGGGTGCCAGTCTGTGCAAAGTGGGTGTAACTCATTGCAGTGTGGGTGTTGGTCTGTGCAGTCTGTATGTCTGTCTGTGCAGTCTGGGTGTCAATCAATGCAGTGTGGGTGTCAGTCTGTGCAGTGTGGGTGTCACTCTGTGCAGTGTGGGTAGAAGTCTGTGCAGTGTGGCTGTCAATCTGTGCAGTGTGGCTGTCAATCTGTGCAGTGTGGGTGTCACTCTGTGCAGTGTGGGTGTCACTCTGTGCAGTGTGGGTGTCACACTGTGCGGTGTGGCTGTCAATCTGTGCGGTGTGGCTGTCAATCTGTGCAGTGTGGGTGTCACTCTGTGCAGTGTGGGTATCACTCTGTGCAGTGTGGGTATCACTCTGTGCAGTGTGGGTATCACTCTGTGCAGTGTGGGTGTCACTCTGTGCAGTGTGGGTGTCACTCTGTGCAGTGTGGGTGTAACTCTGTGCTGTCTGGGTATCAGTCTTTGCAGTCTGGTGGTCCGTTTGTGCAGTCTGGATGTTACTCTGCAGTGTGTGTGTCAATTTGTGCAGTGTGGGTGTCAGTCTGTGCTGTCTGGGTGTCACTCTGTGCAGTCTGGGTGTCAGTCTTTGGAGTCTGGTTGTCACGCTGTGCAGTCTGGGTGTCCGTCTGTGCAATGTGGATGTCAGTCTGTGCAGTTTGGGTGTCACTCTGTGTAGTGTTGGTGTCAGTCTGCTCAGTGTGGTTGTCAGTCTGGGCAGTCGGGATGTCAGTCTGTGAAGTGTGTTTCATTCTGTGCAGTCTGGGTCTCAGTCTGTGCAGCCTGGCTGTAATTCTTTGCAGTCTAGGGGTCGGTTTGTGCAGTGTGGGTGTCACTCTGTGCAGTGTGGGTGTCACTCTGTGCAGTGTGGGTGTCACTCTGTGCAGTGTGGGTGTCACTCTGTGCAGTGTGGGTGTCAGTCTGAGCAGTGTGGGTGTCAGTCTGTGCAGTCTGGGTGTCAGTCTGTACAGTCTGGGTGTCAATCTGTGCAGTGTGGGTGTCACGCTTTGCAGTGTGGGTGTCAGTCTGTGCAGGGTGGATGTCAGTCTGTGCAGGGTGGATGTCAGTCTGTGCAGTGTATGTGTCACTCTGTGCAGTCTGGGTGTCAGTCTGTGTAGTCTGGGTGTCATGCTGTGTAGTCTGGGTGTCATGCTGTGTAGTCTGGGTGTCAGTCTGTGCAGTCTGGGTGTCATGTTGTGCAATCTGGGTGTCCGTCTGTGCAATGTGGATGTCAGTCTGTGCATTATGGGTGTCAGACTGTGCAGTTTGGGTGTCACTCTGTGTAGTGTGGTTTTCAGTCTGTGCATTGTGGGTGCCTCTCAGTGCACTGTGGGTGTCAGTCTGTTCAATGTGGTTGTCAGTCTGGGCAGTCGGGGTGTCAGTCTGTGAAATGTGTTTCATTCTGTGCAGTCTGGGTGTCTGTCTGTGCAGTGTGGGTGTCGGTCTTTGCAGTGTGTGTTTCTGTCTGTGCAGTCTGAGTGTCACACTGTGCAGTATGGGTGTCAGTCTGTGCTGTCTGGGTCTCAGTCTGTGCAGTATGGCTGTCAGTTTGTGCTGTCTGGGTGTCAGTCTGTGCTGTCTGGGTCTCAGTCTGTGCTGTCTGGGTGTCAGTCTGTGCTGTCTGGGTCTCAGTCTGTGCTGTCTGGGTGTCAGTCTGTGCAGTGTGTGTTTCTGTCTGTGCAGTCTGAGTGTCTCACTGTGCAGTATGGGTGTCAGTCTGTGCAATGTGGGTGTCAGTCTGTGCAGTGTGGGTGTCAGTCTGTGCAGTGTGGGTGTCAGTCTGTGCTGTCTGGGTGTCAGTCTGTGCAGTTTGGGTGCCAGTCTGTGCATTCAAGTGTCACTCTGTGCAGTCTGGGAGTCAGTCTGTGCAGTCTGGTGGTCAGCCTGTGCAATCTGGGTGTCACTCTGTGCAGTCTGGGTGTCACTCTGTACAGCGTAGGTGTCACTCTGTGCAGTGTCGGTGTCAGTCTTTGCACTCTGGATGTCACTCTGTGCAGTGTGGGTGAAACTCTTTGCAGTCTGGCTGTCACTCTGTGCAGTCTGGGTGTCACGCTGTGCTGTCTGGGTTTCATGCTGTGCAGTCTGGGTGTCACTGTGCAGTGTGGGTCTCATTCTGTGCAGTCTGGGTGCCAGTCTGTGCAAAGTGGGTGTAACTCATTGCAGTGTGGGTGTCGGTCTGTGCAGTGTGTATGTCTGTCTGTGCAGTCTGGGTGTCAATCAGTGCAGTGTGTGTGTCAGTCTGTGCAGTGTGGGTGTCAGTCTGTGCAGTGTGGGTGTCAGTCTGTGCAGTGTGGGTAGAAGTCTGTGCAGTGTGGCTGTCAATCTGTGCAGTGTGGCTGTCAATCTGTGCAGTGTGGGTGTCACTCTGTGCAGTGTGGGTGTCACTCTGATGTCTGGGTATCAGTCTTTGCAGTCTGGGGGTCCGTTTGTGCAGTCTGGATGTTACTCTGCAGTGCGTGTGTCAATTTGTGCAGTGTGGGTGTCAGTCTGTGCTGTCTGGGTGTCACTCTGTGCAGTCTGGGTGTCAGTCTTTGGAGTCTGGTTGTCACGCTGTGCAGTCTGGGTGTCCGTCTGTGCAATGTGGATGTCAGTCTGTGCAGTTTGGGTGTCACTCTGTGTAGTGTTGGTGTCAGTCTGCTCAGTGTGGTTGTCAGTCTGGGCAGTCGGGATGTCAGTCTGTGAAGTGTGTTTCATTCTGTGCAATCTGGGTGTCACTCTGTGCAGTCTGGGTGTCACTCTGTACAGCGTAGGTATCACTCTGTGCAGTGTGGGTGTCACTCTGTGCAGTGTCGGTGTCAGTCTTTGCACTCTGGATGTCACTCTGTGCAGTGTGGGTGAAACTCTTTGCAGTCTGGCTGTCACTTTGTACAGTCTGGCTGTCACGCTGTGCTGTCTGTGTGTCACGCTGTGCAGTCTGGGTGTCACGCTGTGCAGTCTGGGTGTCACTCTGTGCAGTGTCGGTGTCACACTGTGCAGTCTGGCTGTCACTCTGTGCAGTCTGGCTGTCACTCTGTGCAGTCTGGCTGTCACGCTGTGCTGTCTGGGTGTCACACTGTGCAGTCTGGGCGTCACTGTGCAGTGTGAGTCTCATTCTGTGCAGTCTGGGTGCCAGTCTGTGCAAAGTGGGTGTAACTCATTGCAGTGTGGGTGTCGGTCTGTGCAGTGTGTATGTCTGTCTGTGCAGTCTGGGTGTCAATCAGTGCAGTGTGAGTGTTAGTCTGTGCAGTGTGGGTGTTAGTCTGTGCAGTGTGGGTGTTAGTCTGTGCAGTGTGGGTGTCAGTCTGTGCAGTGTGGGTGTCACTCTGTGCAGTGCGGGTGTCACTCTGTGCAGTGCGGGTGTCACTCTGTGCTGTCTGGGTGTCAGTCTGTGCAGTGTGGGTGTCACTTTGTGCAGTGTGGGTGTCACTCTGTGCTGTCTGGGTGTCAGTCTGTGCAGTGTGGGTGTCACTTTGTGCAGTGTGGGTGTCACTCTTTGCAATCTGGGTGTCATTCTTTGCAATCTGGGTGTCACCCTGTGCAGTGTGGGTGTCACTCTGTGCAGTGTGGGTGTCACTCTGTGCAGTGTGGGTCTCAGTCTGTGCAGTCTGGGTGTCAGTCTGTGCAGCCTGTGCATCACTCTGTACAATCTGGGTGTCATTCTTTGCAGTCTGGATGTCAGTCGATGTAGTGTGAGTGTCAGTCTGTGCAGTGTGGGTGAAACTCTTTGCAGTCTGGCTGTCAATCTGTGCAGTCTGGGTGTCACGCTGTGCTGTCTGGGTTTCATGCTGTGCAGTCTGGGTGTCACTGTGCAGTGTGGGTCTCATTCTGTGCAGTCTGGGTGCCAGTCTGTGCAAAGTGGGTGTAACTCATTGCAGTGTGGGTGTCGGTCTGTGCAGTGTGTATGTCTGTCTGTGCAGTCTGGGTGTCAATCAGTGCAGTGTGTGTGTCAGTCTGTGCAGTGTGGGTGTCAGTCTGTGCAGTGTGGGTGTCAGTCTGTGCAGTGTGGGTAGAAGTCTGTGCAGTGTGGCTGTCAATCTGTGCAGTGTGGCTGTCAATCTGTGCAGTGTGGGTGTCACTCTGTGCAGTGTGGGTGTCACTCTGATGTCTGGGTATCAGTCTTTGCAGTCTGGGGGTCCGTTTGTGCAGTCTGGATGTTACTCTGCAGTGCGTGTGTCAATTTGTGCAGTGTGGGTGTCAGTCTGTGCTGTCTGGGTGTCACTCTGTGCAGTCTGGGTGTCAGTCTTTGGAGTCTGGTTGTCACGCTGTGCAGTCTGGGTGTCCGTCTGTGCAATGTGGATGTCAGTCTGTGCAGTTTGGGTGTCACTCTGTGTAGTGTTGGTGTCAGTCTGCTCAGTGTGGTTGTCAGTCTGGGCAGTCGGGATGTCAGTCTGTGAAGTGTGTTTCATTCTGTGCAATCTGGGTGTCACTCTGTGCAGTCTGGGTGTCACTCTGTACAGCGTAGGTATCACTCTGTGCAGTGTGGGTGTCACTCTGTGCAGTGTCGGTGTCAGTCTTTGCACTCTGGATGTCACTCTGTGCAGTGTGGGTGAAACTCTTTGCAGTCTGGCTGTCACTTTGTGCAGTCTGGCTGTCACGCTGTGCTGTCTGTGTGTCACGCTGTGCAGTCTGGGTGTCACGCTGTGCAGTCTGGGTGTCACGCTGTGCAGTCTGGGTGTCACTCTGTGCAGTCTGGCTGTCACTCTGTGCAGTCTGGCTGTCACGCTGTGCTGTCTGGGTGTCACACTGTGCAGTCTGGGCGTCACTGTGCAGTGTGAGTCTCATTCTGTGCAGTCTGGGTGCCAGTCTGTGCAAAGTGGGTGTAACTCATTGCAGTGTGGGTGTCGGTCTGTGCAGTGTGTATGTCTGTCTGTGCAGTCTGGGTGTCAATCAGTGCAGTGTGAGTGTTAGTCTGTGCAGTGTGGGTGTTAGTCTGTGCAGTGTGGGTGTTAGTCTGTGCAGTGTGGGTGTCAGTCTGTGCAGTGTGGGTGTCACTCTGTGCAGTGCGGGTGTCACTCTGTGCAGTGCGGGTGTCACTTTGTGCAGTGTGGGTGTCACTCTGTGCTGTCTGGGTGTCAGTCTGTGCAGTGTGGGTGTCACTTTGTGCAGTGTGGGTGTCTGTGCGGTGTCAGTGTTGCTCTGCGCAGTGTGGGTGTCAATCTTTGCAATCTGGGTGTCATTCTTTGCAATCTGGGTGTCACCCTGTGCAGTGTGGGTGTCACTCTGTGCAGTGTGGGTGTCACTCTGTGCAGTGTGGGTCTCAGTCTGTGCAGTCTGGGTGTCAGTCTGTGCAGCCTGTGCATCACTCTGTACAATCTGGGTGTCATTCTTTGCTGTCTGGATGTCAGTCGATGTAGTGTGAGTGTCAGTCTGTGCAGCCTGGACGTCACTCTTTGCAGTCTGGCTGTCAATCTGTGCAGTCTGGGAGTCAGTCTGTGCAGTCTGGTGGTCAGCCTGTGCAATGTGGGTGTCACTCTGTGCAGTCTGGGTGTCACTCTGTGCAGCGTAGGTATCACTCTGTGCAGTCTGGGGGTCACGCTGGGCTGTGTGGGTGTCACACTGTGCAGTTTGGGTGTCACTGTGCAGAGTGGGTCTCATTCTGTGCAGTCTGGGTGTCAGTCTGTGCAGTGTGGGTGTCACGCTGTGCAGTGTGGGTGTCAGTCTGTGCAGTGTGGGTGTCAGTCTGTGCAGTGTGGGTGTCACGCTGTGCAGTGTGGGTGTCAGTCTGTGCAGTGTGGGTGTCAGTCTGTGCAGTGTAGGTGTCAGTCTGTGCAGTGTGTCTGTCACTCTGCGCAGACTGAGTGTCACTCTGTACAGCGTGGTTATCACTCTGTGCAGTGTCGGTGTCAGTCTTTGCCGTCTGGGTGTCAGTCTGTGCAGTGTGGGTGTCAGTCTGAGCAGTCTGGGTGTCAGTCTGTGCCATGTGTGTGTGTCACTCTGTGCTGTGTGGGTCTCAGTCTGTGCAGCCTGGGTGTCAGTCTGTGCAGTGTGGGTGTCAGTCTGTGCTGTCTGGGTGTCACTCTGTGCAGTGTGTGTGTCAGTCTGTGCTGTCTGGGTGTCAGTCTGTGCTGTCTGGGTGTCACTCTGTGCAGTGTGTGTGTCACTCTGTGCAGTGTGGGTGTCAGTCTGTGCTGTCTGGGTGTCAGTCTGTGCTGTCTGGGTGTCACTCTGTGCAGTGTGTGTGTCACTCTGTGCAGTGTGTGTGTCACTCTGTGCCATCTCTTTTTCAGTCTGTGCAGTGTGTGTGTCAGTCTGTGCAGTGTGTGTGTCAGTCTGTGCAGTGTGGGTGTCAGTCTTTTCAGTGTGGGTGTCAGTCTCCTCTGACTGTTGCACAGTGGCCTGCATGTGACACCAGCCCACAGCAATGTGTTTGACCCTTAATGCTTGTTTCAAGACCAAAAAGGGTGTTTACACATGGAGGAAGGGGCCATGGCTGATGTATTAAATGAATATTTTGCATCTGTCTTTACCAAGGAGGTAGATACCACCCAGATCATGGTGACAGACGAGGAAACTCTGTCACTAGGAGGGTTCAAAATTGATAAGGAGGAAGTATTGAACAGACTGTTGGTACTTAAAGTTGACAAGGCACTGGGACCGGATGAGATGCATCCAATGGAAGTGAGAGTAGAAACTGCAGGGGCACTGGCCAGAATCTTTCAGTCTTCTCTAGACTCAGGGGTGGTGCCAGAGGACTGGAGAATTGCAAACATTACACTCATGTTCAAAACAGGTTGTAAGGACAAGCCCAGTAATTACAGACCAGGCAGTTTAACTTCAGTGGTGGGCAGGATTCTAGAAACAATTATTCGGGATAGAATTAATAGTCACACGGAAACATATGGGTTGATAAGGATTAGCATTGGATTAAAGGGGAAATCATGCTTAACTAACTTGCTGTTGTACATGGACTTTCAAAAGGCACTTGACACAGTGTCACATAACAGACTTGTGAGAAAAGTTATAGCTCATGAATAAAAGGGACAGTAGCCATGTGGATATAAAATTGGCTGAAAAATAGGAAGCAGAGGGTAATGGTCAATGGGTATTTTTCGGGCTGGAGGAAGGTTTGTAGTGGAGTTCCCCAGGGGTCGGTATTGGGACTCTTGCTTTTCCTGATATATATTAATGATCTAGACCTTGGTGTGCAGGGGTCAACTTCAAAGTTTGTGGATGATACGAAGCTTGGGAGTGTTCTGAGCTGCGAGGAGGATGGTGTGGAACTTCAGAAGGACGTAGACAAGTTGGTGCAGTGGGCAGGTAGGCGGCAGATGAAGTTCAATGTGGAGAAGTGTGAGGTGACGCATTTTGGTAAGAAGAACATGGAGACAATATAAAATAAGGGGTGAAATTTTGAAGGGGTTGCAGGAGCAGAAAGACCTGGGTGTATATGTACATGGATCATTGAAGGGGCAGGACAGGTGGAGAGAGCAGTTAATAAAGCAGATAGTATCCTGGTCTTTATTAATAGGGGCAGAGAGTACAAGAGCAGGGAGGTTAAGTTGAATTTATATAAGACACTTGTTAGACCTCAGCTGGAGTATTGTGTACAGTTCTGGGCACCACACCATAAGAAGGATATGAACACATTGGAGACAGTGCAGAGGAGGCTTACAAGAATGTTCCAGGGATGAGAAACTTCAGCTATGAGGATATATTGGAGAGATTGGGACTGTCCTCCTTAGAGAGAAGGTGGCCAAGAGGAGATTTGATAGAGATGTTCAAAATCGTGAGGGGGCTGGACAGAGCCGATAGGGAGAAGCTGTTCCTGCTTGTAAAAGGATCAAGAACGAAAGGGCACAGATTTAAAATGATTTGCAAAAGAAGCAAAAGTGATGTGAGAGAGAACTTTTTCACACAACGAGTGGTTTGGGTCTGGAATGCGCTGCCTGGAAGTGTGGTGGAGGCAGGTTCAATCGAGGCATTCAAGAGGGTGTTAGATGATTGTTTGAATAGAAACAATGTGCAGGGGTAGGGGGAAAAGGCAGGGCAATGGCACCAGGTCATCATGCTCATTCGGAGAGCCGGTGCAGACACGATGGGCCGAATGGGATCCTGTGATAAACCGAAATGTGCTGATGTTATCCACGTGCACCTGCTGCCCTCTGGTGGAAATGAGAGGCAATCACAAGAGGCTGAGGGGCGAGCCGGGGCAGAGTTCTTCACTCAGTGCAGGCGCGTACCCCACCCTCGAGTGGGGAAGATGATTGGAGGCGAGCGTCCTGATGTCATCGCGCACTCGCACGATATTTCGTTCAGCGGGTGAGAGTCGGCAGAGTGCCCGCCGACAATTCACAGGCCTCAAGGGGCCATTAACACAGTAAATCCACAGCGATTTCTCGTTACCTGTGCAACGTTAGGGTTGGCGGCCGAAGGAGGCCTTTGTCTTCTTGAAGAAACCTCATCCGAGGGCGGGAATGAGGTTTCCGATATTAATTTAAAAAGAAGATAAAAGTGTTTGGGTGGAATTTACGTCAGGCACAGGTTCAGGTTGTTACTCAGGATGAGAGCTGGTGGTGGGAGAATTAATCCAGGCCGGTCGCCTGGTCCAAGCTGGTCACTTCCACACAGAGTCTTCCAGCTCTGCCTCGTCACTCTGTCTAGATAAATAATGTCCATCAGCTGTCTGACTGGCGATTGGTTTGAACAAGGTCATTGCCGGATCAGCGCAGGTGACCGATCAGCGCAGGTGACCGATCGGCGCAGGTGACCGATCAGCGCAGGTGACCGATCAGCGCAGGTGACCGATCAGCACAGGCGACCGATCAGCGCAGGCGACCGATCAGCGCAGGTGACCGATCAGCACAGGTGACCGATCCGGAGGCACCGACGCTATTTTGCAGCATCTGAAAATCTTTATTGATGAACGTTTTGCACCGTCTGTTCCCGAGGCGGCTCCAGCCTTCACCCTCGCCCTCGCCCTCGCCCTCACTCTCGCTCTCGCCCTCACCCTCACTCTCACCCTCGCCTTCGCCCTCACCCTCACCCTCACCCTCACTCTCACCCTCACCCACTCCCTCACCCTCGCCGTCACCCACTCCCTCACCCTCGCCCTCACCCTCGCCCTCACCCACTCCCACACCCTCACCCTCACCCACTCCCTCACCCACACCCTCACCCACTCCCTCACCCACTCCCTCACCCACTCCCTCACCCACTCCCTCACCCACTCCCTCACC